>VKOC01047667.1:0-66742 GCA_009364415.1 Spea multiplicata
CCTTCTCCCTATCTACCCTCTCCTAACTATCTAACCTCTCCCCCTTTGAAGTTTACTTACCTTTCAGGAGTCCTGCAGTGGGGGTGCAAGGCCTCTGTCTCCCAGCTCTGCCACTGTATGGAACAGTATAGAGTGATGGAAGTTATGATGTACTTTAGAGCATAATTATATAATGAAAAATACATTGGAAATGATACAGCATAACACCCATCACTCTCACACATTGCCATCACTCTCACACATTTACCAATCCACACGTATACTAATCCACACTTACCAATCCACACTTACCAATCCACACATACCAATCCACACATATTAATCCACTCTCACTGTCACTCTCACTGAAACTGAATGCTTTCCTACCTTTCCTCTTTTCTCCTTACAGCAGTCAGCTCCTCTTCGCTCCTCTTTTTCAGTTCTGCTGTCTTCTTCCGGTTCAGAGGGCACGGACGGCGGTGGGATCTGACCACAAACCCCAGCGCACAGCAGCAGTTGCCGCGTGGATCGTAAGGGAGCGGTATCGGAGGTCTTTAACAGACCTCCGGCTCCCTTGAGTGATTTTCAGCCGGGTTCAAGGGAGATCCTTGAGCCGGTTTAAAATCACTCAAGGGAGCCAGAGGTCTGTCCAAGACCTCCGATACCGCTCCCTTGCGAGCCTGCTCCTCCAGCGGCGGACATTACTGTCCGTCTCTGGAGGGGTGCCGGCAAGTTGGCACCCCCCTGATGAGCGCCACCCGGTGCGGACCGCCCCCAACCCCCTGCTAGGTATGCTACTGCATACACTTATACATAGACATCCATACTCACCTGATACACAAACATTCATGCTCACATAGACATCCATGCCCACTTATCCATATTCATGCTCACATACATTTATACATAGACATTCATGCCTGCATACACTTATACATGCACATTCATGCTCACATACATTTATACATAGACATTCATGCCCACATACACTTATACGTGCACATTCATGCTCACATACATACATACATAATCTCTCCCGCCCCCTCCACTTATCTCTCACCTCTCCTGCAGCTTTCTGTCAGGCTGCTTGCACACTGTGTGGACAGCCTCAGTTTCACTGCAGGGTCATGCAAGGTAACGTGTCCCCAATGTGTTCTTGTTTTCCTGTGCCGGTTCAAAATAGTTTAGAAAGGGCCCCTTTGACCTGGACCAGCCTGATCTGAAGGACCCATTCTGAACAATTTTGAACTGGTACATAGAGACAGGAACAAGTGGTTCCAGGGGTCACCCGGGGCCCCTAGAGAAATGTTCTAGAGGGCGACCACTTTAGTTACACTACTGGCACTAATTATGATGGCACAAGGATTAGACCCTTACATTCCTATGACTATATGCAGGACAACGATGAAACATAAGGCACAGAACTGTTAACAAACAGCAAAGGTTGCGGCTGGGACTACAGATTTAATTTAAATTGCTGTATAACGTATGTATATGTTTGCGTGTGTGCATCTCCTAATGATTTTCGGAGGGTATTGCTCTTGTTTTGATAAAGTCAATTTAATAAACATATAAATAAAGCTTCAGTGCTATTACAGTCTGCATACATTAAATATTAGATTAAAATAATTAGTAAGCAAGTAAAAAACTCAGTATAGCCCTGCAGAAATTCGGAGTTTCAGTACCCCATACTACTTTTCAAACCATATTGAAAGTATTTTCTCAAATTACAGCATTTTGGACCTTTATGGCATTGAACCATATTATCACAATAGGGCCTATTAAGCATACATCATTTACAGTACGGTTATTAAGTCAGTTAAAGTATAAATATGGGCGGTATTGAAAACAAAATTATATTCATTCATTTTTTTGTGTTTTCAGAGAGCCAGCATGAAATAGAATAAAAGACTGAATAATGCCTTTATGTAAAATGTATTCAGTGATGCTATGCTTCAGCCAGCAGAATACAATGAAAGGCAGTTACACTATACCTTTGTTAGTTAATAACATTCCCATTGTGCTTTTACACAATTTGAACATCATGTCTTCATTTGTCTGTTTTTCAACTCAACCCCATAAGCAAATGCCTTGCGCTAATGTTATAATGATTAACTCTTCTGACTCTCAACAGAAGCAGGCAAAATGCTACTTAGTGCATTATTCAGAGCAGCAAAAGGACCATACTTTTGAAGGGCATTTCTTTTGAGCTCGACATCTCAAATTGTCTTGTTTACCCCGATTTCTGTTTAGGAACCATTATCGTAGTCGGATGTGCGCATCAGAGCTGAAGGGAAAATTAATTCTGAATTACTGGGCTTGTAGCAGTCTACTTCTTCGCATTATCTGTCAGGAAAATAAGCAGACAAAGGCTGGCTAAGTGGATTTCTGTTAGCTGCCATTCAAAAAGAGTATGGACAGGTGTTGAATGAGGTTTCTTTAGTGAAAGTGCTGCCTGACAATACAGGCGGGAGGAGTTTAATTGCTAGCATCCACCTGCACCCTTGTCATATCTTGGTTTTTATTGATTTTAATGAAAATATTAAGTGTACTTTAGGAATTGCAGCTAAGTGACATTTGAGTGAACTATGTAGGAAAATGCATAATGGAAAAGCAGGCTATTACATTTACAGCTGATTCGAAAAGTAGCTACAGTGTACATCCTTAATAGTATTTTGAATTGTTGCATAAAAAAAGCTTTTGATAATGGTATTAGCTTTTGAAATAAAACAAGGTGGTCATTGTAAATAGAGCATTTTGCTTTTCAGATTTTTTTCCCCTAGCGTGAATGAAAAGTATCATTACTCATCTTCAGAAAGTGGCTAAAAAACACATAAACTACTCACATTTATTACAGTTGTTCGATTTACATTTAGCAGCGTCCTATTTTTCTTTTTTAAGCTTTTATGTGAAATGCAATAATTAAGAAATGAATGAAATGATATATATTAGGCCTTCATAGATTTTCTTTTAAGTATCACAGTGAGAAAAGCTCACATGGAAAAGTATCACAGCGGAAAAGGGATTGCAAACAAATAGAGAAGAAAAACTGACACATCTATTTCAAAACAATATAAGATTAAACATTAAGTCTTTAAGAAAGAAAGGTTCAAAGGCATAGTCACATTCAGAAATCGTACTAAAAACAATGTAAACATGCATAAAAGTGTTTATAGATTAAAGAAAAAATTGTGTTAAGGTTTGATGGGTTTGAAAAATAGAAGGAATATGATCATGGTCAGGAAATTATTAAAATATGCTATTATTAAAATATATCCCTCAGATTAGAGCCCTGCGCAGGACTGCTTTTTTAATTCCCCTCCCGCCCGCTCCCGAGTTTTTGTCCAATGCTGCCGATTCCGCAATGTGTGTGTACCACTCCTGCCCGCTCCCACTACATGTGTGCCCAACATGTGTGCCCATCCCAATGCAGTCCTCTACCTCAGATCTCAACTTCCTTGATGTAAAATAAACAAAATGATCTGAAATCAGCCTTATCTAAAATAAATTTGTTGCTACATAAAAATGACTTATTTAATGCAAACCACAATTAAACAGCTGGTGTAGTTAATGTATTTTTCCTTTATTCAATACTCTCAGACAAACTTTAGACTATATTTGATGTTGTTATTTCATTTAATTAATAAAAATCAGTAAACAAAGGTTAAATCTAGCCTGTGTTATATATCGAATGTCACTGCAAAATACTTAGGACATGCTATTACACCCTTGTGATTGGTCCCTAGAGAGAAAAAAGCCAGGAGCTTCTCAGACCCCTATGCTTGACCTGTTATCTAGAGCAGAATGTGTCTAGGTAACGCTGCACTGCTTATTTTTTTTATTGAACACTGATACAAAAGTGGACTTTGCTACACTTCTAATCTGATGACAGAGCTGCATGTCTGTCATTGCACTCCCACTATATTGAAATATGATAAAGTATGGCTACTTGGAGTGAAATGTTCTTTGTTGGAGAGTCCCCTGATTGAGATTATTGATAAAATGAAGATAACCATATTTTAGGGTCTTATATGACATAAAAAGGATTTTTGGTAGTCAAAGCATTATAATAATTGCACTGCAAGTCTATTTCATTTATAACTGTGAATTCTGATTTAAGATTGGTGACCTTTACTGTCCTGCTTAGACACCATATTATTCTTGAATACACCATTTATTCATCTGTGTATAGTTTTGTGAACACTCATCATTTGCTGATGGTGAGTCTGTTATTTATGCATGCATGTGAGGTTGTAAATTCTTATCATATTAGCAAAATTGCTACCACTTAAGTTATGCATAAAAAAATACAGTCCGTTTAGTGCTTCCATGATAACAATTAGGTTTTTTGTATAGACTGTATTTTAGTACACAGTGCTTGGTTTTAACAGAAAAAAATAAGCCAGAACAAATGGTAATGTAAATACTTAACCCCTTAACCCCTTAAGGACCATTTTTCGTTTTGTACCCTGTGGGACCAAGGCTGTTTTGACACTTTTGTGGTGCTTGTGTTCAGCTGTAATTTTCTCCTCACCCATTTAGTGTACCCACATAAGTTATATATTGTTTTTTTTCAGGACAAGATAGGCTTTCTTCAGATACCATTATTTTGATCATATCATCTTATTTACTATAAAAAAAAACATGGTGAAAAAATTGAAAAAAAAAACCACATTTTATGACTTTTATTTGAAAAATCTTTTACTCACCTAAAAAAATCAAGTAAAAAAACTAGCTAATAGATTCTACTACTTGTCCTAAGTTTAGAAATACCCAATGTTTTTATGATTTTTGCTGTTTTTTGTAAGTTATAGGGCAATAAGTACAAGCAGCATTTTATGATTTTCAAACCTTTTTTAATAAATCTGGTCAGTCTGCCTCCATCTCCTCTTTGGAACATCATTAAAGCCAGTTAACTCAATTTAACCCCGTCAAACCATATATTTTTGAAAACTAGACACCCCAGGGTATTCCAAATGCTGTTATTTTCCATGCACCAATTATACAACCACACTTTGTCAAACTTTGTAATAGTAAATTTTTTTTATTTTTTTTTCACACAAATTGTACTTTAGTTATAAATATACAGGCTCTGGTATATGTCACTGGCAAACAACACCCTAATGTGTGTTCAGCAACATCTCCTGAGTACAGCAATACCCCACGTGCATGGGTTTGGCAGGTTGTGTGGGGGCTAAACTGTAACATTTGAGACATGCGTAATTCACTGTTTACAACATCCGGTCAAAACTTTCAGATGGGGCAGAAGAAAGCCTGGCATTTCTCCAAGAAGGTATTCGATCTAGCACCTTAACCCCTTGGCTGCTAAGCCATTTCCCACCTGGGTGCTAAGCTGGTTTTCGGCATTTTGGGGCACCTCTGGTTTTAACGCGTTTAGAAGTACATTTCTTGGGAATAAACTATACAAACCATATATTGTTTTTTTCAGCACACCCGGCAGATTCCAAATATACCATTTTTATATGTGTATGTCTCATTAGGTTTGCAAAATAAAGCCAAAAATGGGAAAAAGGTGTATTCTTTCACTTCCGACTCAATAAAAACTAGTTTGTAATTTTATTTTTCTAAACTCTAATATCAAAAGCTGTGTTGCTAAATATTTGTAGTAGGTAACCGGTCTAAAATAAACAGACATTGAGAACAGTAGACTGTGTTTTTCTAATATTTTATTGCTAAAAGTTACATTTACTAGACTATCACAAAATACATCTTTAAATTTAATGCATGGCCGCCGTCTATTAAACAGCTCTAGCTGCCCGGGATGTTAAAATATGCCACAAAAACTATATATTTTTAGAAACTACACCCCCAGCCGCAGCAAATGAGGTCTTATTTGTATTTGTATCACAAATCTGCCGTGCACAACAAATAAGTGAATATCACACTAATAAAAATAAAAAAAAATAAAATTAAAAGCGACAAGTTCATTTATGTCTTGCGCACTCCAGGTTTGTCCTAGAAACACATGCAGCCCCTCATTTGATGCGCCAAGGGGTGTAGTATCTGCAAATGTATACTTTTTGTACCATAATTTAACTTCCCAGCTGTCTAGAGCTGTCTAAATGCAGGCATCACCCCTAAATGTTTTAAGACAATTTTTAACCAGATTCTGAAATCTGCCATATCTGAAGTTAAGGTGGTCTAGACATCTGGGAAGTTAAATTAGGGTACATAAAGTACACATTTCAAGAAACTACACCCCTTGGAGGTTCAAATGAGGGGCTACATGTATTTCTAGGACAAAAGTTGAGTGCACAAATAATGATGGAATATGTCGCTTTGGCTAGAAAATATGTTTTTTCTAACCATAGCGACATGTTCATTTGTGTCTTGCGCACTCCAGGTTTGTCCTAGAAACACATGCAGCCCCTCATTTGATGCGCCAAGGGGTGTAGTTTCTGCAAATGTGTACTTTTTGTGGCATAATTTAACTTCTTGCGCGAGCAGTAATGTCACATCAAGGCTTCAACCCTAATTAATGACCATTCACAGGCAGAAGCACACACACCATACTATCCGTACATTCACTCACAGAAGCACACACCATTCTTTCCCCTTACAATCCCAAAGAAATGATGGTAAAGGGAGAAAAAATAATCACTTTTACTGCAAAAATAATTTTTGCAGTAAAAATGCAAGGAGCTCCAGGGATGAGAGGGTTACTCACGTACCGCACAGGCTAAATTGCTGATTTTAATAATAATTACAGTTCATAAGGATTTTAAAAATTTCTTCCCTTTTCCATGGCTAAATTTAACCCCATGATCAAAAGGATCATGGGGTTAAAATTTAGTATCGGCCATTTTTAAAAAGGGAATGTGACTTTTCATAGCTATATGATCACTGTGGTAACATTGGCTACCACAGTGATCATTTAGCTAGAATACTTAAACTTTTTTTTTTTAAAGTTAAACTAGTTAATGTTTAGATAATTTAATTTGGGGGTCTCTGGGCAATTTTGATCTTTATTCATCTGCCTTTAGAAACCCCCAAATCATTTTTTTAACTTTTTTTTTACATTTTAATTTTTTTAAATTAATATTTTTTATTATTTTTTCACACCGTATTTACCATACCGTGAGGTGAGGCGATTACCTTTCCAATGGTATATGTTGGGGGTCTGTAGCTGCTTAGATGCCTGAGATACAGGCATCTAAGCAGCATGCCCCCAAACCGCTTTAACTGACAATTGTCAGTTATTAATAAATACCATCAAGGTAAGATAGTGCTAGTGACGGCATGGTGCCGTCGTTAGCACCTGACTGGGACTGCTAGCGACGGCACCATGCTGTCGTTAGCAGTCAAGGGGATAAGCGATTCCCTCATGCCATGGGAAAGACACAGGGGTCACTTGTCAGTGCAAATTAGTGCAAAAAAATGGTGCAGCAAAAAACATCTAAATAGCAGTAAATGAGGAAAAATACAAATGTAGAGCAGGAAAAAAAAAATGGGCAGCCGTGTGGTACAGCTTGAAGCAGTTACCAAGGCAGAGTGCAGGTTCTCCTTTCTTTGCCCCCTGCTGTAGCACACCCTGCATCTCTCTTTGGGATTCTGCTTCTTCTCTGCAGGAGGAATTTTAAAAATAAAATGAGTAGCCCCAATTCTGCTAGACTCCATCACCACCCGGGAACCAGGTGCATCTTGGTACAAGATATTCGAAATTACTCGAAGCTGAAATTGCAAAAAAGACATTCCACCCATGTTCTTGTTATAGGCCCTGATGCACACTGGCTTTCTAGTAACCCCAGCTCTGCCACGGACAGAAGCCTCCACAGTTCTCTCATCGTGGATGGTGCTCAGCATGCACACCTCTTTTCTGTCCCTGAACTTCAATGCCAAAAGCTCATCTTGACATAGAGCTGAGGTCTCCCCCTTTCCTAGCCGGGTTTGTGCCAGACGTTGTGGGAAACCCACACAGTACTTTCTAATAGTACCTCAAGCTACTGTATCGAAACAATACAGCAACTTGAACAAAGGGACTCTTGTATAAAAGTTGTCAACATACAAGTGGTAGCCTTTGTTCATAAGTGGGAATATTAGGTCCCACACAATCTTGGCACTGGTGCCTAGATGTTCTGGGCAACCTGGAGGGTCAAGGTGGCTATCCCTACCCTCGTATACCCGGAAGGCCTGAGTATACCCGCTCTCGCAGAGCTTATACAATTTTATGCCATACCTGGAGCGCTTGGAAGGAATATACTGCTTGAATCCCAACCTTCCTTTATACTTCATCAGGGATTCATCCACGCAGATATCCCTTCCAGGTGTATAAGCCTCTGCAAACTTGGCAGCGAGATGGGTAATCAGGGGGCGGATTTTATAGAGCCTATCAAACTGGGGGTGCTCCTTAGGGGGGCACAGGCTGTTGTCGCTAAAATGCATGAAATGAAGAATCATTTCATACCTTCTCCTACCCATGGACTGGGTGTAAATGGGGGTACTAAAGATGGGGCTAGTGCTCCAGTAGGAGCGGATGGAGGTTTTTTTTTAATAATTCCAATTAGCATAGTTAATGCCCAGAATTTAAGAAATTCTGGCACGTCTATGGGGTTCCATGGCTGCTTTGAAAAATTGGAGTCAGGGCTGGCAGTACGGCACTGCTGGGTATAGATGTTGGATTGGGAGACAATGTCTCCCAAGACATCTTCTCCCAAAAAAATCTGCACAAACTGCAATGGGGTAAATCCTGTAACATCAATACTGATGCCAGGAATTGCAGTAAAAGGAGGGATAGCTGGTGTATACCTATTAGGCACTACCCACTCCTCGGGTGCAATGCCACTACTTGTGGCAGCGGACCCAGCAGCCACAGATACATCACTAGATGTATCTGTGAACTGACCAAAATCAAAATCTGTATCAGTGGCCTCAGAATCTGAGGCCAAAAATGCATACGCTTCCTCAGCAGTATACACACGCTGCATTACAAAATAAATTAACCCCTAGCCAAAAAAACACAACAGAAACAATCAGTAAGATAAAAGGTGCTGCTGCTATGGGATCAATCCCTAAGTACTGATCTACAGCAAAGGAGGGGTTAATGGTACCTAAAAATAATATGAAATAATATAAAGTATAAAAAATGTGGAAAAAATAAAAGTGCACAAACAGCAAAAAAGTGCTGATGTGCAATATCACTGCCTATGCAGTGATCAACAGTAAGGAAGGGGTTAAAGAAAAGAGGGGCTCTTATAAGAGCCTCTTGTGTAAATTTTTATTTTTGATAAGTTTTTATCAAAGTGTACCTGCTTTTTCTCACGATCTGTCTCTCTCCTTCACTAAAAGCAAGTGATGGAGGGAGGCAGATCTTTACCGGTCAAAGGCAAATGTTTATAAACATTGCCTTTGACTGAGCAAATCAAGATCACTCTCCTGTGTGATCTTTAGGCTTGGGGTGTCAATCACTGGATGCTGATGTCATCCAGCAACACCCCCTAGTGAGGCCATGGCCAGGAGAAGGGCAGCGCCATCTTTGAAGGTAAGTTTACTGGCGGCGCCATGCAGCTAAAAGCTTAGTTTAAGAAACGATCAGAGGTCGTTTCTTCCACTTAGTTGGTGTTCTTGAAATGCCTCGATAAACAAAGCTTTTAGCGGCATGGCGGCACCATATTTAAAAGACTTGCCGGCTTTTTTTTTTTTAACTAATAAAAAAAGCTCCGGGGAGCGATCTAACTGCTCCCCGAGGTTTTTTTTCTGTGTTGCTGAATGTCATAGACATAGAGATGTCGAGGCATTACAGCAACACAATCTGCTCGAAGAAAGCAATCTTTGATTGCTTTCTGAGCCGATTTAACCCCATAACGGTTCAGGACCGTCAAAGGTCATTCTCCGACAGTTTGTCCGTGACGGTCCTGAACCGGCAAAGGTCGTGAAGGGGTTAATTCATTACAGTTTTGATGTCATGGATTATGTTATTACCAAAAGCACATGGGAACTTGTACTCCCTAGATTTTGTGCATTTACCTTGAATTAACATTTTTGAAAAAAAAATATATTTAAAAATTGACAAACTATAATTTAAGTCGTGGCAATCTAACTGCATGCAAGAATTGTGGGGCTGTCTTAGGACTGGCTTTCTCACAAGGCTGTCATGTGAAAAAAAGTACAGTCTCTCTGAATTCTATGGCATAATAATCTGTACCTAATTTTTAGACCTGCAAAGAAAGGTAAATACAACCTGAGATGAACATAACATCACCTTTTCCTGATTTATTCAGCAAAAATAAAGCCAAAATGGAGAAGCCACGTTGTTTTTTTGCACGGCAAATTGCATGGCACTTAGCTGAGGGGTATGTATGTTGTATATTGTGCAGAATCTCTCCTATACATTTACAAAATGGACCACATAGAAATTTAAAGTGTTCCTTTAAAAGTAGTAACTCAGCAGACAACTGAAAAACAGCTCAGAAAGCACGGGGGGCACGTCTTGGTAAGTCTGGGGGGAATAAGGCATATAGGGGGTATAAGGCATATCTATGTACATCAGAGCGGCATATCTGGGGGGTGTAAGGCCTATCTGGGGATATAATGTCTATCTGGGGGGCAGAGTGGCAAGCCTGGGCTGGCGTGTACATAACTGGGGGGTAAGTTGGCAAATAAAAGGAAATTAAAACAAGAAATGCATTTTTCTCAATCATAGTTTTAATTGATTATGAAAAATAGTTTACAGGTGAATTAATATTTACTAGTAAAACTTCTGAGGTATTAAAACCTAGTTTGAGAAATAGTGTTTGGGTTCTTGTACCTTTAAAATAGTTTTGTTATGTCATAGTAAAATAGGAAGGTGAGTCGAGGGAAATTCCATTGTGATAGAGATAAGTGTTGTGTGCATGAGTACAATGACACATTTTTTATTCTGGTGTTTGTTTATAACACCCAGTTTGTTCATTAAATTATTTAAAATAAAAAAAAATCAGTTTTTTTATCAGATTAATCAAAAAAAGATTGAGAATAAGCCCTACGAATATCCTCCAATTAGTGGCAGATCACCACTTTGCAAACCCCCTAACTCTTTAAACCATGTTTCTCACCCTCCTCCCATGCTGAAACAGAAAACAAACGGTAGTTAAAAAAAATCATTAACCCCTTAAGGACAATAGGGTTTTTTACTCGTAGTATATTGCGGGACAATGGCTTTTTTAACGTTTTTCAGTGTTACTGTTTAGCTGTGATTTTCTTCTTTCTCATTTCGTGCTCCCACACATATTATATATTGTTTTTTTCAGGACAAACAGGGCTTTCTTTAGATACCATTCATTTTATCATATCATCTAATTTACTATAAAAAAAATGATAAAAAATGGGGATTTTTTGTTAAAAAAATACTTTCTCTCACTTTTTAAACAGAAAACTTTTACTCATCTGCAAAAACTAATGAAAAAACCTGCTAAATAGATTCTACTATTTGTCCTGAGTTTAGAAATACCCAATGTTTTTATGTTTTTTTGCTTTTTTCTGCACGTTATGGGGCAATAAGTACAGGTAGCGTTTTGCCATTTCAAAACCTTTTTTTCCAAATCTGGTAATTCTTCCCCCCATGTGCCATTTCGGGTATCTTTGAAGCCGGCCAACGTAATTTACCCCATCAAATCATATATTTTTAAAAACTAGACACCCCAAGGTATTTGAAATGCTGGAATTTTAACCCTTTCCATGCACTAATTTTACCACCACCCTTTGTGAAACTTTATGGTAGTACATTTTTTTTGTATTTTTTTCACACATGTTGTACTTCAGGTATAAATTTATCGCTCCTGGTGTATGTCCATGTCACACAACACCCCAATATGTGTTCAGTAACATCTCCTGAGCGCATTGATACCCCCCATGCATGGGTTTGTAGGGTTATTTGGGAGGTAAAATGCCGCCTTTGTGAGGTGTGTATTTTTTTGCCATTTAGACATCTGCCCCATGTCCCATTTTTGGGATATATTTGGGACATCTTTGAACCTGGCCAATTCAATTTACCCCATCAAATCATATATTTTTTAATACTAGACACCCTATGGGCATTTGTAATAGCAATATTTTAACTCTTTCCATGCTGGAATTTTTTTTTAAAGATAAAGAATTTAAGACTTGCTTATTAAAAACTTTTTTTTTTTGGTGACAGTGGGGCTTTTTACATGTTACCATATTTTTAAGGTATATTTATAAGTTTTTTTAAACATTTTTGACCAATTTTTTTTTTTTACTAGTCACTCTCATTAGTGAGCTGTGCTCCATTGACCTTGCATGGTTGGATGCAGTACCTGCATTCAACCTGCAGGAGGAGCTCGAGAGTTCTCAAGAGGGTCTGGATAGACCCTCTGTGAACTCAGATCTCTTGTTAATGCCATCGTGTGAATGACGGCAACGTCATTCACAGGACGGCACTTGTGGTTGCTCGTCGGAGCAATCACAAGGCGATAGGGGTAGGGGGGTAGTGTTGCTGATGTGCCTCGATACTGAGGCATGTCAGCAACATGGTTTATGCTTAGGAAGCGATTTCGATCGCTTCCTAAGCAGTTTTAGCCGGGCGCCGCCGCGATCTTTGATGATCGGTGCGGCGGCGGCCATTTTTCTTCCGGGGAGGGCTGCCGAGGCCTGCCCTCCCCGGATCCACGGTCAGCCTCACTTGTGAGGCTTCCGTGGATGCTGCAAAGCCGCCGATCGCGGCAATGCAGCTATTTAACGGCAGCCCGTACATGTACGGGCATTGTCGTTAACTCGTTGCTCGGCAACCCCGTACATGTACGGGGATTGTCGTTAAGGGGTTAAAATACAATAAATAATAATTAAAAAACAAACAATGACAGTGATGTCATTGTGACATCACTGGCATTAATAACATGTTCAAGGAGGTCCCTAAGAGGACCTCTTACCATTCAAAAAATATATATTTAATGCAAAAAACAAAAATATAAAACAATTTTAAAAAACCTTACGTTCCATTGGCCTAGCATAACATCTACCCAGTATAACCCCCACCTGTCCCTGTTCACAACCCCCAAACTCGTTAAGCCATAAGGATAAAAATATACACCTTATAGTATGTTCCCTGGTGCTGGGAAAATCTATATTAAAGTAGGTATTTCTGAAATCAGGACACCTTAATTGATAATGTTGGAGGGGATTTTCCATCACTTTTTTAAAATTTTCGCTAGTTTTTACTAAATTTCTCATTCTAAATTTTCAGCTAATCATCCAACTATGGGGGTCAAAAGAAAGCTCTATCTCCCCTTGAAAAAACAATATATAGTTATGTAAACTATTCACAGGAAAAGAGAATAATCGCTGAACCAACATAGCGCAAAAATGGCAAAATTGCTCCGGGACTTGAGGTACCAAAAACCCCTGGAATTGAAGGGGTTATGGGAAAACACTTTTTTTAAAAAAAAAATTTATATGCTTCACCTGCCTTGGCCCCGCGTTCAAGAGCACATGCAAAAGGTTCCTACCACTACCAGATTTAATATTACAGTTCAACATACATTCCAACACTTCAAATGGCCAGAGAGAGACTTAAAAAAATGTACAGGTGTTTTCAGTGGTGTTGCAAGGAAAGGCTTTGCTGCAACATTTTATGTGATTCTGATCTACTGATTTTATTTGTGTAATGGTAAGGGGTTCAGTTGAACAACAATGTATTTTGTCCACAACTGCATTTAAAAACAATGTGAATACAAAAACTGAAAAAATATGTAGATTTAAAAAAAAAGGAAAGAAAATTGCTACATCAGGGAAGGGAAGGGAATCTTGACAGATAATTTTATTTCAAACATTTGTCTCCTTTCACAGGTTATTAAAATATCAAACTGCAAAATATTCTGGTAGGATAAATATTTATAATGAAAACAGAATGAATTTTAGGGCTACTTAATTTTTCATGTGCAATGAAACTCACCACCAAAGAGGAATGCAGAAAATCCCTGGGATAGTTAGAGCCAGAAGTAGCATCCGCCATCCTCTTATGAAGTAGGCAAACAAAGGCAGCAGCATGTAGCCAATAGCATAGAATATGCAGACACCTAATGTGGAGAATATAATGCGAACAGACTTTCCTAGTATTTCTGCACCTGTGCAAAAGAAACAATACGCATTACACTACAACTATTAAACATATGCTTTTGCTATATAGCTAATATTAAAATGCATTTATGCTGGATGCCAGAAGACATGTTTGTTTAAATGAGGGCAAGCTTTTTTTTTTTTTACTACACTCTCAAATCTGTCACGGTTAAAGGCTGTAATACACATGTTCCAAATTGGACCCACAACATCCAAAAACATACCATACCCATGCTTGCGGGGTATTGCTGTACTCAGGGAAGCGTGTTGCTAAATACAGATCATGATGAGTCTCTGCACTTGCATGTACCTGGGAAAGAAATCTACTGAAATACTGTTTGTTAAATAAAAATCAAATACTCCAAAAATTTCACTGTATTGTTTGGCACAGACAGGAATCTAAATGATTAAGTTAAAATGTTCCTAATCAACCTAAAAAAAATATTTTTGGTGGATTAAAATAACAAAATACATAAGAGGAATACAGTGTAGACGCCTGTGTTCCAATGGCATTTCCTACTGTATTTCCCCATGTATAAGACACACCTTTTTTCGAAAAATTTGAGGTGTAAAAACAGGGTGTGTCTTATACAGCGGTTGTAGATTTGCTCAGCAGCGTCTCTTGTTCCGTCGAGAAGACACAGGAATCCAGTGGAGTCACGTGAATGTACATCACATGACTCTGCTCTGTTCCTGCTCCCCTGGCCGGGACAAGAGAAGTTCACTCAGAGTTCAAGCAACGCAGAGGGAAACAAAGTCTGCAAGCAGCACCGGAAGATCTGCAGCTCAGGTAAGGGTGGGGGAGGGTGTATGAGTCTGCGTGAATGGGGGAATGAATGAATATGTGTGTGTGATAGCATGGATGTGTAAGTAAGGGGGGCAGGGCACAGGGAGGCTGAAAGTAAAGTGCATGTGTTGGCTGCTTGTGCATGATAGGAGTGTGATTGCTATATTAAATACACATGATTGCTAACAGCAATAACACTCCTATCATGCCCAGGCATACCCAGATTCCAGCACAGCTAACATCACACTCATCCTGGAACTTGGGCATGATAGAAGTGTAACTGTTGGGCCCCAAAATTAAGGAGCATCTTATACAAGGGGAAATACGGTAATTTTACTAATCAAAATGATCATTGGAAACCCTTTTGCAATGTTAAAACAGCTAGCTGTTTTCATGGAAAACAAGGAAACGCCCACCCCCAGCATATCACATTTAAAATTTTTTAAAACTGTTCGGAAACACTGATACACCTCTGTCTTTTTTATCCTTGTAACTAACATAATAAATGTAAATACTAGGCATATGATAAATATTTTGTCTTCTTATTTTTCAAACTTTTCTAGCTGTGGCAACCAAGACAATATAAAGCTCAACATCTCCACTTCCAAATTTAGCAATCGCTGTAGCTCAACAACACAATCCATCAGTTAGTAACAGCCCAGCTCCCTCGGCTGAGATAGGGGAGAATTAACTGGATCACCCTGGTCTTTTTAAAATATTCATAACTAGCCCTGGTGGGTTGCTATTTTAATCTGCTAAGTGCAAATCCTGGTCTCCTTGTTGGAACACCAGCCTACCCTGCTACCCAGATGCTCCACCAAAGGAACAAAAAAACATAAAATGTGCAGGTTTCCCAAGAAAAGCTTTATTTTACTTGCCCAGCAGATATTTTTCCCTAGAGCTTTAACTTGTTTGGTAAAGAGAACTAGCTAAAGCAGGCCTTCCACACCTTTCATCCACAATATATTTAACAGTATTAAAAATAGGTGCTGAATATTTGATATATTTGTACATTCAGTCCTCTACTTGCACATGAGCATGACTCACAATGATATCACGCTCCCATTTTAGACCCCCCTTGGGTTACATGGTTACTATTATAGTGCCTTGCAAAAGTATTCACCCACCTTAGCATTTTTCCTAATTTGTTGCATTACAACCTTGGAATTAAAATGGATTTGTTGGGGGGTTGTATCATTTGAGTTACACATCATGCCTACCACTTTGAAGATGCAAAATATTTTTATTGTGAAACAAACAAGAAATAAGACAAAGAAAACTTGTGTGATTAACTATTCACTCACCCCCCCCACAAAAGTCAATACCGTATTTGCTCGATTATAAGAAAAATACCCCTTGTCTTATAATCGGGGTAGTCTTATAATCAGACCTGAACTAGGTCTGACTATGAGACTAAGATCCAGATCCCCCACAGCGATACAGGGGACCTTGATCCTCCTGCCCCCCCCAACTTACCGGTACTTCTGAAACCCCGGTGCTTAGTCCGGGCAGCGTGTAGAGCTCTACGCGATTCGCGTACACAACTTCCGCTGCAGCCGGGAGGAGGTGTGGTTGGCGGCGGGGGTTGGCAGTGTCCATTGCGCAGACCTTCCCCAGCTGTCACAGATCAGAGTTCCCCGTCTACACGAATCGCGTAGAGCTCTACACGCTGCTCAGACTACGCACCGGGGACTCAGAAGATCTGGTAAGTTTGAAGGAGGGAGGGGGAGGGAGTGTTAAATGGGGGGCATAAGGCATTTCTGGAGGCAGAGTGCTCTGTGAAATGCCTTTTAACCCTCTATACGCCACTATGCCTCCTGAAATGCCTTATGCCATCCTATATGCCACTCTGCCCCATAATATGCCTTATAACCCCCTAAATGCCAGAGTGGCATATAGGGGTATAAGACAATTCTGGAGGCAGAGTGGCACATAGGGGGTCAAAAGGCATATCATGGGACACAGTGGCATTTAGAGGGTTAAAAGGCATATCAGGGGTATAAGGCATTTCTGGGGCAGAGTGGCAAGCCAGGGGCATATGTGCATAACTGGGGGGGGCAGCTTGAAAAAAAAAATAAAATATTTTTCTCAATCATAGCTTTTATTAAACAATTGTTCATATAGTTTACATGAATTAACATTTACTGGTAAAACTTTTTTCCTATAGGGTCGTCTCTTATATTCAGGCTTTTTCTTTTTTTCATAAATATTCAGATTTTGGGGGGTCGTCTTATAATAAAGCAAATATGGTACTTTGTAGAGCTACATTTTACAGCAATTACAGCTACAAGTCTCTTGGGGTACGTCTCCATAAGCTTGGCACATCTAGCCACTGTTTTGTTTTGCCAAGTCTTGAAGGCAAAACTGCTCCAGCTCCTTCAAGTTGGAGGGGTTCTGCAATCCAGCAATCTTTAAATCATCCCACAGATTCTCAAATGAATTGAGGTCTAGGCTTTGATTAGGCCATTCCAAGACATTTCAATGTTTCCCCTTAAGCAACTTGAGTGTTGCTTTAGCAGTATGCTTAGGGTCATTGCCCTGCTGGAAGGTGAACCTCCGTCCCACGGGGGTGTGGAAATAAAAAAAAAAAATCTACTTGGGACTAAAGGACTAAAATGGTAGATTGGGCTGTTTGTCCTTATACAAAAAATGATCAAAGCTGTTAATACGCATATGCCTGTGTGTGTGATGTGATAATATGTTTTGAAAACATTATCCCCAATGCACCAGGCATATGTATTTTTTTTTTAAAAAAAATTTATTAACAGCAAAATAATGTTATACTAAAGTTATATTGACTATACCATGTCAGCCAGCATAACAGTACTCCTCATACAGAGCCCATCATCCTGGAGACATCACCTCATGAGTTTCTCCTCATATCAATGAAAATGCGCAAGACCTGCTCCCCGGACTACTTCCCTCTTGAAGCACTGGAGCACCTAGCTAGACACAAACAGGGCTGCATGAGGATTGGACATAGCGCCAGCTATGAAATTACATCATATCCGGCACACATAAAACACAGTGTGGATGAAGAGGCTTCAGGGGCGATCTGCCACTAATTGGAGGATATTCGTAGGGCCGCAACTAACGATTATTCTCATAATCTTTTTTTGATTAATCTGATAAAAAACCTGTTATTTTATTTTAAATAATTTAACAAACAAACTGTGTGTTAAAAACATCAGAATAAAAAATGTACAATTAAAATGTACATTAACGTGTCATTGTACTCATTATGCACACAACACTTTTCTCTATCACAATGGAATTTCTCTAATCACCTTCCTATTTTACTATGACAAAATAAAACTATTTTAAAGGTACAAGAACCCAAACAATATTTCTCAAACTAGGTTTTAATACCTAAAAAGTTTTACTAGTAAATATTAATTCACATGTAAACTATTTTTCATAATCAATTAAAACTATGATTGAGAAAAATGCATTTCTTGTTTTTTTTTCCTTTTATTTGGCAACTTACCCCTCAGTTATGTACATGCCAGCTCAGGCTTGCCACTCTGCCCCCCAGATAGGCATTATATCCCCAGATAGGCCTTACACCCCCCAGATATGTCACTCTGATGTACATAGATATGCCTTATGCCCCCCCAGACTTACCAAGACGTGCCCCCGTGCTCCAGACTCCCCAGTGTCTAGTGGGAGCAGCGAGCGGACGCCTAAGCGATGCGCGTAGACAACCTCTGGTGCTGATACTTCAGCCAGGGCTTCTATGACGGAGCACCGGAAGGTCATGTCACGCCGCCGCTTGGTCATAGAAGCCCTGGCAGAAGTGTTGGGAAGCAGTGGAGGATGTTTGCGCACATCACGCAGAAGTCCATCAGCTATAAGACAGGAAGATCCAGGTTCCCTGCAGCGCTGCGGAGGACCTGGATCCTAGCCCTGCTAAATGGGAAAAAACCCACCTGCCCGCAACTGCATGACTCAGGCGTCGGGCAATACAAATGGTGCATCCCTGGTCCCAGTCTCAAATTTCTGGTAGACTTTACCCCTTAACGACCTTTGCCGGTTCAGGACAGTCATTAAAATAAGCTTAGAAAGTGATCAACGATCACTTTCTTTGCTTAAACGGCGTTGCTGTAATGCCTCGATGTCAGTAACGCTGAGATCGGCATCAGGGGCCATGCCTGGCCCCTCCCCCAGACATCAACATCCGCCATACATTGTATGGCGGCAGGCACTCGTTTAAAAATATTTCACCTCCTAAACTTCAATGGTGTCACTGGAATGCCTCGATCAGGAGGCATTCAGCGACACCAAACACTTACCCCAGGACGCAAGTGATCTTCGCCATCCGCAAGATGGCGGCCGCCCTGTAAAAAAAACAATCAAGTTGAAAAAGTTCACTAGATGGTCTCCAGACCCTCTAGAGAACTCTGGCTCCACTTGCAGGTTGAATACAGGTACTGCATTCAATCATGCAAGTCAATGGAGCCCAGCTTTCTAATCACAACGTGATTAGCAAAATATTCAAAAAATTAAAAAAAATATGGAAAAAAAATGCTAAAAAAATGTGCTAACATTTAAAAATAATTATGCAGTGATGTCACCAGAGGAACCACCCAGTACCAGCAAAATGTTTTTAAAAAAATAAAATTTTATTATTTTGAGAAAGTGCTAAAATCTCTCAAAAATCTCAACATTAAAAAGAGTTAAAATTAAAGCACTTCAAATACCCAAGGGGTGTTTAATGTCTAGTGGCCGGGCTCAAAGATAGGACATAGGTACAGACTGACCAAATCACTGCACTCGGGAGATGTTACTGAACACACATTGGGGTGAGTGACGCATATACCAGGAGCTATGAATTCATTCCTGCAAAGGCAGGTGGCAGAATCTCATGCATAAAAGGGTTAAAATACCAGTATTTGAAATACTTTGCGGTATCCAAAAATATATGGTTTGATGGGGTAAATTGAAGTAGCTGGCTTCAAAGATGTTCTAAAGAGGAGATATAGGCAGAATGACCAAATGACCACCTGAATTACGCATGTCCCAAAAGTAGCCTTTTACCAGCCAAACAATCTGACAAACCTATACATGTGAGGTATCACCATACTAAGATGTTGCTGAACACATATTGGGGTGTTGTGACATATACCAGGACCTTTATGTTTATAACTAAATTACAATTCGTGAGAAAAAAAAAATTACTATTACAAAGTAGGGCTGCAACTAACGATTATTTTAATAATCGATTAGTTGGCCGATTATTTTTTCGATTTATCGGATAAAAAAATGCAATTTTTTAAAATGTAAAATAATGTAATAAAAAACGTACAATTTACACTTTCATCTCTTTATTGCAATGGCCTCTCTCTATTCACCTTCTTATTTTACTGACATAATAATAAAAGCTACAAGAACCCAAACACGGTGTTTCTCAAACTAGTTATTAGTAAATATTAATTCATATGTTAACTATTTTTCATATTTAATAAAAACTATGAGAAAAAAGCCTTGTTTAAATTTTTTTTATTTACCAAACTGCCCCCGGTTATGCACATCAGACCCCCAGCTTGCCACTCTGCCCCCATATATGCCTTATACCTCTTATATGCCAGATTCCACTGTGCCCCCTGATATGCCACTGTGCCTGGATATGCCTTATACTCCTTATATGCCAGTGATATGGAACTGAGCCCCCTGATATACCTTTTACCCCCAGATGTTTTATGACCCCCTAATATGCCTAATATCGATATGCCTTATACCCCCTATATGCCCTGAAATTCATAATACCCCCCCATACACCACTATAACTCACCCATACATCCCTTTGGCTCCTCCCCCTCCCTTACACCACTCTGGCTCCTCCCCCTCCCATACACCACTCTGGCTCCTCCCCCTCCCATACACCGCTCTGCCTCTCTACCCGGCTCCGTTGCTGACAGGCACTTTCACTGCAGCTTCATGGAAGCCTCACTGTAAGTGAAGGGCAGTAACGGAGGCTGTCTGTGCGATGCAGACCCCCACTGGCTGACAGAGAGGATGGTTCTCTGTCAGCCGGTAGGGGTCTGCGAGATGCGCACAGACAGCCTCCGTTACTGCCCTTCACTTACGCTGAGGCGTCTATGAAGCTGCAGTGAAAGTGCCTGTCAGCAACGGAGGTTCACAAAGCACCAGGGAGTCGGGAGAGAGGCAGAGTGATGTATGGCAGGGGGGAGGAGTCAGAGGGGTGTATGGGAGGGGGGAGAGAGACGGAAGTGAGAGACCGGCCGACAGTGAGGGGAATGGAGGTCCCCTGCAGCTTTGCGGGGGATCTGGATTCTAGTGTTATAATCCGATCTCTGTTTGAGGTCGGATTATATAAGGAGAGGAGTTTTTCAGAGCATTTGCTCTGAAAAAAACTTTTTATAAAATCGATAAAAATTGATTCGACTAATCGATAATGAAAATCGTTGACAACGATTTTCATTATCGATTATTATCGATTTTATCGATTAGTTGTTTCAGCCCTATTACAAAGTTTGACAAAGTGTGGTTGTATAATTAGTGCATGGAAAGGGTTAAAATACTAGCATTTGAAATACCCTGGGGTGTCTATTTTTCAAAAATATATGGTTTGATTGGGATTGAGTTAACCGGCTTCAAAAATGTTCCGAAGAGGAGATGGAGGCAGAATGACCAGATATGGAAAAAAACATTGGGTATTTCTAAACTCAGGACAAATAGTAGAATCTATTTAGCTAGTTTTTTTTACTTCCTTTTGTAGGTGAGTAAAAGATTTTTCAAAGAAAAGTCATAAAAGGTGTTTTTTTTTTCAAATTTTCACCATGTTTTTTTTTTTATAGTAACTAAGATACGATCAAAACATATGGTATTGGAAGAAAGTCCATCTTGTTCTGAAAAAAACAATATATAACATGTGTGGGTATACTTGATTATGAGTATGGTTATGGGAGTTAGCAAGATTGATGATCTGACTCAATGCACATCTTGTTTCATGTATGCATTCCTGGATGAATCCGTCCAGGGTCCATACCTCTGTGGCAGGTGTGAGCAAGTGGCTTCTCTGGAAGCTCATATTAGAGATCTGGAGAAGCAAATTGCAATTTGAGAGAGAGAGACAATCTTGAAAGGAGTCTGCTGCTCACTGAGCAGAGTTTAGTGGGTGTAGGTAGTGAAGAGGGAGGAAATAAGTCAGCTGGGGAACAGGCATGTAGCTGGGTCACAGTTACACGTGGTGGTAGAGGGGGAGGAAAGAGGAAAGGTTTAGCTAGTCCTGACCTTGTGCAGCCTAACAGATTTGCTCGCTTGAGTGAAGATGTTGGGTGCATCAGCTCAGGAGTAGCTATACTGGAGGAAGCTGTTCCTTCTAACAGCCGAGGGAACAGCCCCTCTAGTATGAGTGGGGTTGAGAGCGTAGGAAAGGCTAGACAGGTTGTGGTGGTAGGGGACTCTATTATTAAGAGAGTAGATAGGGTAATCTGCCGCTCTGATAAGCTCAACCGGACAGTTTGCTGTCTCCCGGGTGCTCGGGTCCGGCATGTTGCTGACAGAGTGGATGGATTATTGGGAGGGGCTGGGGAAGACCCGGCTGTCATGGTCCATATTGGTACCAATGACAAAGTCAGTGGGAAATGGAAGGTCCTAAAGAATGATTTCAGGGAATTAGGAGATAAATTGAAGAAAAGGACCTCCAAGGTAGTATTTTCAGAAATATTACCTGTGCCACGCGCAACAGTAGAAAGGCAGCGGGAGATCAGGGAGGTAAATGCGTGGCTAAAGTCATGGTGTAGGAAGGAGGGTTTTGGCTTTCTAGAGCACTGGGCTGATTTTGCGCTTGGGTACAATCTTTATAGCGGTGATGGATTGCACCTAAACGGAAGAGGGTCTGTTGTGCTAGGGGAGAGGATGGCTAGAAGGCTGGAGGAGTTTTTAAACTAGTGGTAGGGGGGGAGGGACACAGAGATCTTGAAAATGGAGATAGTGCAGAAAGGAGTGGGGCTTCAGATCAGAACAAGGGGGGTGGAGATGGGGGGAGGGGCAAGATCAGAACAGAGGAGGTATGTATTAATAAAAATTCTCATAAAATTCAAGAGACTCAGGGTAATATTAAATGTATGCTTGCTAATGCAAGGAGCCTAAATAACAAAATGGGAGAACTAGAGGCAATAGCATACACTAACCAATATGATATAATAGGGATAACAGAAACATGGTGGGATGAGACCCATGACTGGGCAGTTAACTTAAAAGGTTATACATTATATAGGAAGGACAGAAAAAGCAGGAAGGGAGGAGGAGTATGCTTGTATGTTAGCAACGAGCTAAAGTCAAATATTAAGCATCTTGAAGGCGACAAGGGATTTGTGGAAGCTTTATGGGTAGATATCAACTTGGGGCAAAAAAAAGGAAAAGAACTACTGGTTGGGATATGTTATAAACCACCTAATGTTAATAATGATGAGGAAGAGCAGCTGTTAGAACAAATTGAGAAAGCTGCACATCTGGGTAACGCGTTAATTATTGGAGATTTTAATTACCCGGACATAAATTGGGATAGAGAGACTAGTAGTTCTGCAAGGGGATTGAGGTTTTTGAACCTGTTAAATGACACCTTCATGTCACAACTGGTACAAGCACCAACTAGAAAGGATACTTGTTTGGATCTGGTGATAACAAACAATGTTGATCTTGTGTCTAACATTCAAGTGGGGGAGCACTTGGGTAATAGTGATCACAATATGATCTCTTTTGAAATAAACTCAAAAAAGAAATTGCCCATGGGGAATACTAAAACGTATAATTTTAAGAAGGCCAATTTCAATAAGATAAGGGCAGCTTTACAACTTATTGACTGGCAAAAACTCTTCAGGGATAAAAATACTGAGGAAAAATGGAGTATTTTCAAACAAATATTAGCAGGGTACACTTCTCAGTATGTACCACTAGGAAACAAATATAAAAGAAACAAATTGAAACCGATGTGGCTTAGTGGGGTCGTTAAGCAGGAAATTAAAAATAAGAAAATGGCTTTTACAGCATTTAAATCAGACGAATCAGAGGCATCCTATATAAGATATAAGGAAGCCAATAAAGCATGCAAAAAAGTGATTCGATGGGCTAAACTAGAAAATGAGAGGGTGATTGCCAAAGAGAGCAAAACTAACCCCAAAAAATTCTTTAAGTACATAAATTCTAAAAAAACAAAGAATGAAAACGTAGGTTCATTAATAACAGAGAGGTTGGTTAAGGAGGACCAGGAAAAAGCAGAAACTTTAAATAATTATTTTTCCTCAGTATATGTTATGGAGGAACCTATGGCAATGGATATACATAGGACCACTGAGAATTTTCAGTCAAACTGTGAGTGGATGGCCCAGGACAAGGTGCTGGAGCAACTGAAGAAAATTAATGTTAACAAGGCTCCGGGGCCTGACGGTATTCACCCACGAGTACTTAAGGAGCCGAGTCAGGAAATAAGTGAACCTCTGTTTCTAATCTTTCGGGATTCTTTTATTTCAGGAATTGTACCAGAGGATTGGATGAAGGCAGATGTGGTTCCTATTTTCAAAAAGGGTTCCAACTCTGTGCCCGGAAATTATAGACCTGTGAACCTAACTTCCGTTGCTGGGAAAGTATTTGAAGGGCTGTTTAGGGATAATATTCAAGAATTCCTTGGGAAGAATAGTATTATTAGCATAAATCAGCATGGTTTTATGAAACATAGGTCCTGTCAAACTAATTTAATTGCAAGAAGTAAGTAGAAGTGTCGATCAGGGTGTGGCAGTGGATGTAATCTACTTGGATTTTGCCAAGGCGTTTGACACGGTTCCACACAATAGGTTAGTATTCAAACTGAAAGAAATTGGCGTAGATGCAAATTCTTGTTCTTGGGTAGAACATTGGCTGGTCAAAAGTGGTAAGTGGTGTCCCTCAGGGTTCTGTTCTGGGACCAATTTTATTCAACATATTTATAAATGACCTGGCAGTAGGCATTGAAAGTCATGTTTCTGTGTTTGCAGATGACACAAAACTAGGTAAAGTTATACAGGGCGAGCAGGATATTACTGTGCTGCAGAGGGATCTAGATAGACTGGGGGACTGGGCACTCAAATGGCAGATGAAATTCAATGTAGATAAATGTAAAGTTATGCTACGGGGTATGCTACGGGGTAGCGAATGCACAGGCAACCTACACCCTAAACGGTAGTGAATTAGGGGTAATGACAAATGAGAAGGATTTGGGAATTGTTATAGACAACAAACTAGGCAACAATGTGCAGTGTCAGTCTGCGGTTGCTAAGGCCAGTAAGGTATTGTCGTGTATAAAAAGGGGCATCAAGTCGCGCGATGAAGATATAATTTTGCCTCTGTATAAATCAATGGTAAGGCCGCACCTTGAGTATGCTGTGCAATTTTGGTCACCTTTTCTAAAGAAGGATATCATAGCACTAGAAAGGGTGCAGAGGCGGGCTACAAAATTAATAAAAGGAATGGAGCACTATAGTTATGAAGAAAGGTTAACTAATTTAAATCTGTTTAGTTTAAAAAAACGTCGCCTCAGAGGGGATATGATAACGTTATATAAATATATTCGGGGCCAATACAAACCATTGTGTGGAAATCTGTTCATAAACAGGACTATGCATAGGACACGCGGTCATGCGTTTAGACCGGAAGAAAGGAGATTTAGTCTAAGGCAGAGGAAAGGGTTTTTTGCAGTAAGGACAATAAGGATGTGGAATTCTCTGCCTGCAGAGGTAGTTTTATCAGAGTCTGTACAGACGTTTAAACTGCAACTGGATGGATACCTGGAAAAACATAATATTCGGGAATATAATCTTTAATTATGGGGAAACAGCTTATTGATCCAAGGAGAAATCTGACTGCCATTTTGGGGTCAAGAAGGAATTTTTTTTCCCTGGTTAGTGCAAAATTGGAAAGACCGAAGCCGGGGTTTTTTGCCTTCTTTTGGATCAACAGCAACAAATTAACAGATATAGGAAAGGCTGAACTTGATGGACGCATGTCTTTTTTCAGCCTATGTAACTATGTACACTAAATGGGTGAGGAGAAAATTACAGCTGAACACAAGCACCGCAAAAGTGTTAAAATAGCCTCGATCCCACAGGGTACAAACGGAAAAAATAGCCCGGTTCTTAAGGGGTTAAACAGGTTTACATCAAGAATTTCCCTGTATTTAGCACCATCATTCCTTAAATCCTCACCAGTTTTCCAGTCCCTGCCAAAGAAAAACATCCCCACTGCGTGTTTTCAGGCGCTATAGTAATATCTCACAAATTATTTACAAGCTGCTCAACATTTAAGGTGTTAATCCCTTCAAAACCCCTCTAAGCTACAGAGTAGAAAAATAGAAAGAGTGCTATCACTTTAAATTTATAATAAAAATGTATACTCAGTGGCGACTCTAGAAACTAGAAATATATAGGGGTGGGGCACACAAGATACCACAGTCAAACTGGGGGGCATTCATAATTTCCCACCATTAAATCATACCAATGAAAAAAACACACACACACACACACACACACACACACACACACACACATATATATATATAGCCAAAAGTAATGTGCTATGGAATTTTATTTTTATTATTGGACTAAAATAATACTTGATCATTCAACATGGGAAGCCTGAAGCCACAATTGTGATAACACAAATACCGTATTTGCTCGATTATAAGACGAGGTTTTTTTCAGAGCAAATGCTCTGAAAAATACCCCTCGTCTTGTAATCGGGGTCGTCTTCTAATCAGACCTCAAATAGAGGTCTGATTAGGAGACTAAGATCCAGATCCCCCGCACCGCTGCAGGGGACCTGGACCCTCCTGTCTCCCCCCCATTTGAGCCCCCCACACACACACACTTACCGGTGCTTCCTGCCGAGGCAGCGGGTTAACGTCTACGCGATGCGCGTAGACAACGTCCACTGCAGCCGGAAGGAGGTGTGGCTAGCAGCGGGGGTTGTCTGCGTCCGTCACGTAGACATTCCCCGACTGTCAGAGATCAAAGTTCCCCGGCGGGGAACTCTGATCTCTGACAGCCGGGGAATGTATGCGGGAGGCAGGAGGCAGAGTGGCGTTAAAGGGGCATTTAATAGAGCACTCTGCCTCCTATATATCTCCCTATATGCCACTCTGCCCCATAATATGCCTTTTAACCCCTAAATGCCAGAGTGGCATATAGGGGTATAAGGCATTTCTGGAGGCAGAGTGCTCTATACAATGCCTTTTAACTCCCTTAATGCCACTCTGCCTCCTGAATGCCTTATACCTCCCTATATGCCACTCTGCTCCATAATATGCCTTTTAACCCCCTAAATGCCAGAATGGGATATAGGGGTATAAGGCATTTCTGGAAGCAGAGTGGCACATAGGGGGTCAAAAGGCATACCATGAGGCACAGTGGCATATAGAGGGTTAAAAGGCATATCATGGGCCACAGTGCCATATTGGAGTGGCAAGCCTGGGGGCAGATGTGCGTAACTGGGGGACAGGTTGGAAAATACAAGGAAATAAAAACAAAAAAAATATTTTTCTCAATCATAGCTTTTATTAAAAAAAATAGTTTACATGAATTAACTTTTTTCCTTTGGGGTCGTCTTATATTCAGGCTTTTTCTTTTTTTCCCAAAGTTAATATTCAGATTTTGTGGGGTCTTCTTATAATCAGGGTCGTCTTATAATCGAGCAAATACGGTATCACTTTACAAACGGGGTCAACTATATAGATATCTTAGTCAGAGCATTGTGTGTATGTCGCAGTCCTATTGTTTTGGGTAACTTAAGACTCCTGGTGGTGGCAGCGTATTTTACACTGGGAGTTTTGGGGGTGACTGGTTGGGGGTTGATGGTGGTTGCTTGGTGCCCTTGCAGGAAACTGACAAACAACCAATTGGTTCATGCCAGAGGAGGAGCCTGCAGGTAACCAATACCTTTAATTACTCGCGCGAACCTACGAATTTCCGCTCCCGTTAACTCCTGCGATGCTGCGTAGATAAGGTAGGCTAGATGGGGAAGGGACCACTGAGATTAGTAAACAAAGGCAAACACGAAGATTAAAATTTAAAAGAACAGCCCAGTCCTTAAGGGGTTAATTATGTCTGCCAATAAATGTGGATTTATTACCAAATCAGATAATGAGCAATTTATGCTTGGTAAAGCTATCAAATGTAATTTAGTAAATATGAAACTGCATATTTAAGAACATGTTACAAACAGATATTGTCTATACTGCATTTTTCACTAAGGCGATTTCTCCTTTAACCCAGGGCAAATACTGCTTTGTCAATATTTTTTTTATAAATATCCCTCTTTAACCCCTTCCGGACCGCCGATTACATACTGCGTCTTCACTTGAAGACCGCAGTATGTTTTTAAATATTTAAATTCCGTGATCGTGATTCGCTGAAAAGCGATCACGTGCACGGAATTGAGGGGGGGTGGCTGCTACTGATCGCTGGGAACACCCAGCGGTCAGTAGCAGCCGCCCCTCGCGATCCCAGCGTTCAAAGCGACGCTGGATCGCGTAAAGGCTGTGACGTACCTGGTACGCCCCGGTCTGCCGGTGACCCGTGACCCGGAAGTACCAGGTACGTCCCGGTCTTGAAAGGGTTAAAGAGGCCATTTGGTTTTCCCTTGAGCAGGGTTGCATCGACCCTTTCATGACTATGAATATAATGTAACCAAACTTTAACTTTTTTGTGTTCAGTGTACAAATAATAGTAAGATTTTAGTTATTAACATTTTAATATATACAGTCCAAGATGTAGTATGAATAATGTATCATTTTATATTTTTAAGCTGATAGGGAATGAAAAGTATATTTACAAAACTTTTTTAACACATTATATTTGATTGATCAAGAAATCTTTTTAAGTAGTTAAAGTTCTGGTGGTCATTATCAATTGTTTTGCTTTCATTCTCCATGGGAATAGCTATAGATCATAATATCAACTTTCTGTTTCAGATTTCTGTGATTGTGGAGGCTGGTGTTAAGTAGATCAAACGTCCTGGGATACGCCGGCCATTCTCACACTGCCTAAACCTGTCTGCATTTCCAAATGCCTAAAAATAGTAAAGTTACTCAGAGAGAGCATGGCAACCAGCATGTTACAGAGTCAGTTGCTGACTTACTGGCCCACGAAGAACCTGTAGATCATAAGACAAGTGCTTTGAATGTATCAGGAGAAGACACCCGAGGCAAGCAACTGGAAAATGATATAGAACAAGAAGACAGGCCTGCTTGGAACAACAAATTACAGTATATACTTGCCCAAATAGGATATTCAGTGGGGCTGGGCAATGTATGGCGATTCCCATACCTCTGTCAAAAAAATGGAGGAGGTAAACAATGACAAAATATTCAATTTATATTATCATTTTATCCATTTTGGGTGATGGCCTGATAGCATGGGACTCGCCCCTAAATTACTCTGTCCTTCTTATTTTCTTTTTATCCCGGTATTGATTTAGACTAACATTTACATGAACACTGCATCCTTTTTGTGCTCTAAGTCTATATCGTTAAAATGATTAGTAGGAACAGACAGAAGTTGACAAAATAAGTTTAGTCCAGTGAACTATAAGAACAGATTGGATATCTGTGATATTTGTTAGATCACCTCAGCAGCTGAACTAAGCAATATGGTTTCTTGTGTGAGAGATTGACTCAATACATGGTGAATTTGACTTTCTAAAACTACTGCTCTCTTGCAATGTTTTACTTCAGTCCTCATAAGTGCATTGTTGTAATAATGCATTAGGAAAGTATTTCAATAAATCCCATGGATTTTAGTGTGTGTGTTATACCTTTGTTACACATTAGTCTAACCAGGGTTAGCAACTTGGCAAGAACTCAGGACTTACTGAGAACTCAGGATTTACTTACTA
Organism: Spea multiplicata; assembly: GCA_009364415.1. NCBI lineage: Eukaryota > Metazoa > Chordata > Amphibia > Anura > Pelobatidae > Spea > Spea multiplicata. The sequence goes on from VKOC01047667.1 coordinate 29,723, forward strand.
TAGTCACTATGTCCCTGTGTTTTCCAAATGGGTGTGTGCCACATTTTTGAAAGATCTGATTTTTAAAACATAGTGTCAGGTCACTTTGCTTTGCACCATCACTCAGCATTGATTAGACATAGAAATACCAAGTACATAAAGGTGTCAAGGAGCACAAAACAGATTTCTAGTTGAGTTACAGGGAAAGACATTTATGTGTGTCACATACAATTCTTAACAGATTTAGCCTGTCCTGTAGCATGATATACTGTGGAAAATTAAACAGTTGGGCAGATGATTAAACCCCATATAGGGTACTTTTTTGTGATAGGGGGGATTAGCAATATATGACCAAATGTTGCTGATTCCATGCTTTGCACCCCCTTCTATGCAAATCTGTCTGCAATATTGAGGCTTCTTAGGGTGACTTTGCAAGGGACAGCCTCTCCCCCATTCCTTGAATTATGGGAGCAGGTGTAGCCAAAAGTTCCGCTCTTTAGCGGAAGTGCACTCGGAGTCAGACTGAACACACAGGGGAAAGCAAGAGGCAGCAGGATGTAAGAGAGAGTGAGAAAAAATGACATTTTCACTAAATTTACATAAAACTTTAGGGGTGCCGTCTATATTTGCTCACGGACTATATTCAGGACTTTACTGTACTAAAGAGTAATCAACCAGACAACTCCCATAAATGCACTCTTTCAGCTGACATCTTAGATCAGCTGTATGCGCTATGATCGCAATCAGGCAAGCTGACCGACATTAGATTCAAAAGGAACTACCTCTTTTGTACCCTTCATGACAAAGCTGTTTAAAAAATTCTCATTTACTGTTTTTCAGGTCAAGAACGGCTTTGTTTAGACACTATTATTTTGTTTTCATATAATTTACTATAAAAGTATAAAATATGATGATATAAGATATGACTTTTACTTAAAACATATTTTACTCATGTACAAGAGCTAATAAATTTCCAAGTACCCATTTTTAATGGGGTTTTTTGCAATAACAAAAAGTTATAGTGCAATAAGTCGCGTATTGCTATTTCAAAACTATTTTTTTAAATCTGGTGATACTGCCCCAATGTCTTATTTGGGGCATATTTGAAGCCAGTCAGTTTAAATTACCCCCATCAAACCATTTATGTCTGAACACTACAGATCCAAGGGTATTTTAAATGCCAGCATTTTTACCCTTTCCATGCACTAATTCTACCACCAGCCTTTTTCAAACTTTGTGGTAATAATTTGTTTGTGTTTTTTTCACACACATTTTAATACAGCCATGAATTTACAATTCCTGTTATACATCACTGTCAAAAAAACACCTCAATAACTGTGCAGCAACAACTCCTGAGTAAGGTGATACCACCCATGCATGGGTTTGCTTGGTTGTTTGGGGGGCTTAATCTTTAATTTAAAAACAAAAAAATCAATTCTAGTCTATGACCTATTTGGGACATATTTAAAACCAGCCAATTCAATTTACCCCATCAAACCATATCTTTTTGAAAACCAGAAACTCCACGGTATTTTAAATGCTCTTTTCATGCCAGATTTTTTTGGAGCACCAATTTTAGTACTTGTTCATAATAATATTTTTTTTTACCTTTTTTTTGTACATATATTATTTGAACTGGATTATTCCCCTTATATATACAATTCTATAAAATTTTCACATGTCACCGGGCACAGCCATAAATGAAAATCATATAGCCTTTCAATACAGTGAATATGACTGCTCCTAGGAGTGATCATACAGGGACCTTATATTTTTTTTGGTGTTACTGGTTGCCTCGATGTTGAGGCATTGCTGCAACACTAGCTGAGCAAAGTATGCGATCGTTGATTTCTGTCTACACTCATTTAACCCCCTGATGTGCCAGGCATATCACAGAAACGCAACCTCTTAATGACAATTGAGGTGTCTGGCACGTCAGGGGGTTGAAAGTCAATTGTTGTCAATGAGGTTAAAGTGCAAATGTAATAAAAATGCATTGAACAACATAATCTAGGTGTAAGTTATGTATTAAAATGCAGTTAGGGTTGCCACCCCTTTCTTAAAAAAATACCAGCCATAGTGATCGGTGAGGGCGGTGCTATAAAAAGGCAAGCCACAAAGGTTGGAGCCATAATGCAATGCATCAGAAGTGAATGTTTACTTGGAAGACTGCAGCACTGTCTGATTGCCTGTGACACTGACATTCACACTTCTTGAGATCAAGCCCATCGATGCTTCCCTTCTTTGACAGCGGCATACATGTGCACAGCGCATCATCTGAATATGTATTTGCATATTCTCCCAGCTTGCCACTCCCCAGTGCCACCATCAGTAGCTTTGGGATCCCTTACAAAAAAATGGTCTGATAACCCCCTCTGCACCACAAGTACTTTCTCTTCTACTCATCTTTTTTGATGGCAAAGATGGCTCAGGCAAGCAGTTTGGGTGCAAATATGGCACAGACAAGCTGTTTGGGGCACAGATGTCATGGAGGCATTGCGGGACCTAGCACCGCCTCTACCAGTAGGGGCTAGGGTGACTACTTTTTATTTCTGCCATTCAGGGACACGGTATGGAACAGGTAAAAGTATGCACGCAGGTGTATATTATGTATTTCAACTAATTTTTAATTTATGGCTCATTCATTTTTGGATGATGAATTCCGTTTCCTGCCCGAAAGCCAAATACCTCTCTCCCTTTATCCCTCAGTCCTGTCTGCGACCTCTGCACTCTCATCCTGCTTTGTATCTGCCCCTTATCTGCTCACTTACCTTCTCCAGCTGTTTTCTATTCTGCTCTGATCTTTCTCTGATGACAGGAGAGGTGGGAGACGGGAGTAAGGAGAGGGGAAGAGGCGCCTCAGTATGTGAGACAATGTCCTACTGCAGAGAAAACAATGACAGCAGAAAGGGCAGGGGGTGTAGAGGACTCAGTGTATGCAATGGAAGCTGCCCTAAATTATAATATAACCCTTGCTTGTCTGTAGATGTAAATTAATGCACAGCTTTTTTTACATGCACTGAAATCGTAAAAATGGTCTTTTGCATTTTAATTTTGCTCCCCTGAGATTTTATACTTTTATTTAATGTAGCGTAATAAAGTTCTACAGTACTTAATGTAAGGAAGGCTTAATTTACTGGGGGGGGTGAAATGCTAATCACAATTTGTTTAAGCCTATCTGACCCATGTTGTAATTACTGGCAACCCTCCCAGAAAATGTTTGAGAGGGAAGATGACTTGAGACTCCCTTGAATCTCCACTGCACAAAAAATACTGGCTTTTGCATTGCTGGTATTTTACTTATGCCGGCACCGGCTGTTAATTACCAGCTGTGCCAGTAAAATATGGGTGGGGTGGTAACCTTAATAGCAGTCAGTGATGTCCTGAAATTGGGCCTTGTTTTTCCTTTTTTCCTTGAGTTTATTGTACTCAAATGAACCAAAAATAATAATCATGTAAATCCAATGGTAAAAAGCTTTAAGGCTTTTTTATTTTCCTGTAAATAAATTATCTCATGTTACTGCTTACAAAATTGTGAAAATACACATGCCCCCCAACTATCCCGATTTACGGGGAACAGTCCCGATTTTGGGTCTCTGTCCCGCCTACCCCTTCCTCTGTCCCGCTTTGCAGGGGCAGAGGAAGGGTGAGGCGAGGGTGATACTCACCTCAGGTGCAGCTGCAGGGGGGGTTAGCAGCTGCAGCATGCAGACTAGCTGGGAGATCTCCCTCTAGTCGGCTCAACATTAGGGAGCGCGAGGTCTGTCACCTTATCACTATGCGCCGGCAAATAATATGGCAAATAAAATGATGTCATCCCTGCGCTTTGCAGCATTACCCGGCGCGTAGTGATGAGGGAGTAGTAAAGCGAGTGAAGTGACAGACCTCACGCTCCCACTGCAGGATACAGGATGGAGGCTGAAGAATGGCGAATGGTGGAAGAGGTAAGAGATGGGGAGAAAGGGAGGTAAAGGCAGTGTAGGTGTATGTATGTGTTTGTAAGCTTGTGTGTGTCTATGGGTCGGTGTGTGTAAGAGCAGTATAGGTAATTGTTAGCTGGTGTGTAAGGTCAGTGTACATGTGTGTGTGTGTGTGTAAGGGCAGTGTACATGTATGTGTGTAAGGACAGTGTACGTGTATATGTGTGTGTCTAAGGGCAGTGTACATGTAGGGGTGTGTGTGTAAGGACAGTGTACATGTATGTGTGTGTAAGGGCAGTGTACGTGTGTGTGTAAGGGCAGTGTGCATGTATATGTGTGTGTGTGTGTAAGGGCAGTGTACATTTAGGTGTATGTGTGTGTGTCAGGGCAGGGTACATGTAAGTGTGTGTCAGGGCAGTGTACGTGTATGTGTAAGGGCAGTGTGGATGTATATGTGTGTGCTTAAGGTCAGTGTACATGTATATGTGTGTGTGTAAGGGCAGTGTCTGTGTATATGTGTGTGTAGGCAGTGTATGTGTATATGTGTGTGTGTGTAAGGGCAGTGTATCTGTATATGTGTGTGTAAAGGCAGTGTATGTGTATACGTGTGTTTATGGGCAGGTGTGTATAAGCGTCCTGGGAGGGAGGCTAACATTAGCTTTTTTTCATTTAAAAAAATCTCTGCTGCTGTGGACTATTCAATGATGCTCAGCCAGCATTATGAAGGACACCTGGCTGGCTGAGAATCATGGGAATTTTTGTTCACAGCTAGCATCTGCAGCTTTACTGTTGCTGCTCTTCCCATGACGCTCAGCCCCCATCATGGAAGTAGTAGGTCTGGCTGAGCCTCGTGGAAATTCAATTCAATGTGTTTTTAATATTCATGACTGCTGAAAAAAAACGAAGTGTGTTTTAAGTGGCAATGCAGGTGCGACATTGTAAAGTGCTATTGCTTGAATCGGTGAGTTCCACGAGATGTAAAAAAAAATAAAATAAAAAGTGTCCCTCTTTCTCATTTTGAAATGTTGGGAGGTATGTATACATAAAAAAAAATAATAGCATATACAGTGTATCTACATATGTGTGTTTAATTTGATTTGCCATTGTATTTTTTGCTCTTCTGAGTTTATTATCTGTATTTACAGGTGCCTATATGGTCCCCTACCTGATTTTACTTATTTTGATTGGTATCCCTCTCTTCTTCCTTGAATTGGCTGTGGGTCAAAGAATTCGGAGAGGCAGCATTGGAGTGTGGAATTATATTTGCCCTCGACTGGGAGGAATAGGCTATGCAAGCTGCGTTGTATGTATAACTGTTTTTATGCTATGTGCAGATTAGCTGTACTAAAATGTTTACAAAACACTAAATAAAATTCAGTACATCTATAATTGTATTTTTTTCTCTGAAAGTTTCTGTAACAACAACCTGTATCTGAGTTTATGTCACGATTAAACATTCTCTAGAAATATGTGGATGGTGCAAAATGTTACATGATTATTGCTAGAACAAATTTGGACAGTATTAGAAACATGATAAATTATGTGACAGTGGATGTAACAGTGCCTTTAGTGGGAAGTAAAATTAATGTTCCTACATATCAAATAACCATAACTGGCCTGAAAACTTTATGAGCCCACTTCCTGTTGCAATTAACAATTCACAAACATCTTGGAAAACTAAGATATTAATTACCAGATAGTAATTACATTACTATACATATACGTACATGTCTTCATGCTATTTGGGGTGCCTCTGGTGTGAGTGCCATGATAAAATACATTTATTTCATGCGTCACGGTGACCAAGCACTCGTTGCTAATGCAATGTGAATATGCTGTTTATGATTCATTTACCCATTTAATGTAAATGGTTTACACCTTTTAATATGGTATTGCACCAATACTGCATTATTGAAGAAAAATGAAAGGCAGCCTTCAAAGCAAACAGCCATTCAGTTTCTGCTTAGTTTGTTTGGACCTTTAGTTAATCTTTAGGGTGTGCTAGGTGAGAAACTAACTATGTGTTGAACAGTGAGTTTAATACCCTTCACATTATATTAATTTCTTTCCCTTAATTGCTTGTCTAACATGAATCAGTTTAATCACTTAACAAATACCGTAGATTAATTTACTAACTGCATATGAATTGGAGAAAATGTAATCAGAATTAGAACCTTGGTCTAGATTATCTTGTGATTCATCCTCATGTTTCCCTTAGGTATGCTTCTTTGTTGGCCTTTACTATAATGTTATCATCGGATGGAGCATATTTTACTTTTTCCAGTCTTTTCAATACCCTCTGCCTTGGAGTGAATGTCCCACAGTAAAAAATCAAACTGCAACAAGTGAGTATACATAGCAAAATATAATGTGAATTTAACAGCATGAACACTAAAATTAAATTTAGTGGCAGTATGTAAATATGTTAAAAAAATGGCATACCTTGATAAACAGCAGATGGGTGGTCACATTTTGTAATTGTGATTAATAGAAACATAGAATTTTATGGCATGTTTATCCCATTTTTCATTATCTAAAGAGGCAGCCCTTAATCACTCTTTGGTCTCGTCTTGGATTCAGGATAGCTTTGTGTCTATAAAAAAACTATTCTATAAAAAAACCTGCTCTGGTCATTTTGTGCAAACATTGTAAAAAAAAAAACTGGTCTTAAAAAGTTAAAAAGTAAAAAGTTAATTCCCTTTTATATACTATGGGGAAAGATATGGAGCCAGTGTATAATACCTTTACATTCCGGGATACCCCTTATTTTATAATCCGACCTATCACTTACAGCAGTTGCTACCTCCCAGTCCTCCCTTGCAGTCACACTGACCATTGGCCCAGCCCCTTTCATTATAATGTCCACACTGCTCAGCAACTTATCTAACGGTAAGTATAAAATTGCTATTTGGGCTGCTGAAAGTTAGGGGAGGTGGGGGGGTTAATTTAGGGGCAGCTGGCACTAGGCAGGATTGCCTTCTTTCCTCCTTATTATTTGTGCTGTCCCTGGAACTCTTTTTGGAAGCTATTTGATCGAAACATGACATCCTGGGGTTTCAAGACGGAGACAGACATCATAAGGTGGCTGCCTACGCGGATGATCTACTCTTTGTCGCGGATCATCCCGAGATCTCACTCACCGCCCAACATTCTTGAGGAATGCTGCTCCTATGGTGAGCTGTCAAGCCTCAAGATAAATTACTCCAAATCGGAAATATTAAATGTCTCAGTGCCCTCGCAGCAGGTCCCTGCTCTTGCTTCCAGCTTCCCCTTCAAATGGTGTACCGGGAAGATTAAGTATTTGGGAGTTTGGCTGACGACTGACATTGACCTCCATGATCTTAGTTGGTGATGTGTATGTGATTTCATGTAAAGGGGAATCTAAATCCTGAGGGCAGTAAAGATTACTCCTCTATTTATTTATAAAAGTATTGAGTCAGTGTGCTGTGAATTTGTGAGGGCACTATGGCATATCAGGGGGTATAGGGCATATCTGGGGTTATAAGGCATATAGGGTATATAAGGCATATGTGGGGAGGGCAGAGTGGCATATCTGGGAGGCAGTTTGACAAGTCTGGGCTCAGATGTGCATAACTGGGGGGGCAGGTTGGGAAATAAAACAAGAAATGCATTTTTATCAAGGTTTTTATTCTCGTTGTTTTCAAACATCCTTAAATTATTTTAAAGAAATTAAACATTTACATTTATTTTTTTATCTGATTAATCGAAAAAATAATCTGCCAACTAATCGATTATAAAAATAATCGGCCCTTTTTTTTTTAAAAGGTGTGTGTGGGGGGGTCAATTTCGGTTTTGGCCAAGTGAATGCTGAATTTTCGGTTTCAGTCCAGAATTTTGTTTTCTGCGCATCCCTGCTATATACTAAGCCAGACACTGAAGTGGTAGGCCTACACCACATCAATGTTTGGCTTAGTATATAGTGATAGGTGTTATGCTGTACCACCGTCTGTGCGTGCCTCGATATATATAATAACAGTAATCCTATACCACCGTCAGTGTTTGCCTCAGTATAATAGTGATAGGTGTTATGCTGTACCCCCGTCAATGTTTGCCTCAGTATATAGTGATAGGTGTTATGCTATACCACCGTCAGTGCGTGCCTAAATATATAATAAGAATAATCATATACCACCGTCAATGTTTGCCTCAGTATATAGTGATAGGTGTTTATGCTGTACCAGATATGAGATCTGAAAGCATGGTAGAACAAGTGCAGCAGCCCAGGAGAGCTACAAATGACAGACCGGGTGTGGGTAGCAGACTGTTGGCAGCAGACAGCCTCAGAAGCGATAGGGTGCAAGAGAATCGTTACATGACTTGTAATCAAACTCATGGAACAAGAGATGTAGGAAGTGCAACCATGTTTGTAATTTTGAGGTAGATTGCAAATTAAAGTGAGTTAAGGAAATGCACCTGGACAGTGCCCAGGAGACATAGGAGGTGTCCTTTGTAGGATCAGTGATTGAACAGTTTGGCGAGTTACACGAAGATCGACGAGTTACACTCACAGTGATGGGTGCAAGGATTGTCTTCAAAGATTAATATGGACTCGAGAAGGTTGCGACAAAAGTTTACAGCCCTGGAGGCTTCATTGATTGTGTCGGGCGATTTATTGCCAACAGTGAATACAATAAAAGAAAATTTGCCCTGTGGGTGTACATAATCAGAGGTCAATGCGTTAATAACCTTTTGAGCTGGAATGCAACCTGCAGTTTGGACCTTGTGGCGAGAGTGCAAGAGGTCACAGGAGACATGTTTGGAGATCTTCGCCTGTTGAACTATGAAACAGTCCGAATACAGCTTAAGTCTGAGGCAGTCAGATACAGTGTTGCTACACCTTGTAGGATTCTATGAGGAAGTGAAGCGGAGCTGACAGAAGACACTTCCGGCCAATTGCTGGAGCTGTACACAAGCCAGAGTGTAACGAGTCAAGCTTGAAAAACAAAAGAGGTGAAATATGCTGGCTACTGTACTACAGTGTTCCCTTGCGCCAAGGTCCTATGTGATCCTCACAGAATGGGCAACTGTTGCCCGGCGTAATAGAAGACACCTTCAGCCCGTTCCCGAGGAATTAGATGCCGAGAATCTGGAACCACAGCGGATGGAGTCCTTGGTCTTATGAAGCGTACCTGCAAGATTCAAGTGAGGATAAATTGTTACCTCCATTGAAGTCACAACCACTTTCAGACTTGTAAAATGTCTTCGAGTGGTAGTCAGGACCGGATTAATGTAGGGGCTGCAGTGGCAGGCCCCTACCTGAAAACAGGCCTAGTCAGTCTGGCCTTGCTGCTAACCTACGCCTTGCTCACACACACTGTGAAGGCGCGTGTATCGCAGCAGAGCAGCGAGACAGAGGCCTCGTGCTCCCACCACAGGACTTCAGGGTAAGTGAACTACAAGGGGGGGTAGAGAGTGGGTAGCTAGTGAGAAGGGGGGTTACAGAGTGTGTAGCTAGTGAGGAAGGGGTAGAGAGTGGGTAGCTAGTGAAAAGGGGGTACAGAGTGGGAGCTAGTGAAAAGGGGTAACAGAGTGGGTAAGCTAGTGAAAGGGGGTACAGAGTGGGTAGAAATATAGAGTAGGATGTCATCTGCATATAGGAAGAAATACGTTTTCCGAGGGAAGAAGTGTAGATGGAGAATAGCAGAGGCCCAAGAACTGAGCCTTGAGGAACACCAGTAGATAACGGTAGGGGAGAGGAGCAAGTTCCAGTAAATGAGACACTAAAAGTACAGTTAGAAAGGTAGGATTTAAGCCATGAAAGAGCCATTACACGGATGCCATGAGCATGGAAGGTTTGTAGGAGAAGAGGGTGGTCAACAGTTTTGAAGGCTGCTGAGAGGTCCAAGAGAACAACCAGTGAGAATTGGCCTTTTGCTTAAATGTGCAGAGGTCATTAGTAATTTTAGTCAGTGCAGTCTCCGTTGAATGCTGTGGATGGAAACCAGGTTGTGGAGGGTCAAGTAGAGAGTTTGACGAGAGAAAGTTTGTTAGTTGATTGTAGGTTAATCGTTCCAGCAGTTTGGAAGCTAGCGAGCGGGAGTGAAACTGGTCGGTAGTTTGATGGGGATGTGGGATCAAGTGAAGGATGGGGAGAGGATGGCATTTTTGAATGAGGATGGGAATACACCAGAGGAAAAGGAGAGATTAAAGTTGTGGGTCAGGGTTGGGGTAAGGACACTAGAGAGGGGTGGTAGGAGATGTGAAGGTGCAGGGTCGAGGGGACAGCTGGTGAGGTGGGAAGACAACAGGAGTTTGGAAACTTTGAGTGGTGTAACTGGGCTGAAGCAGGTGAGGATGGATTGAGGTAAGGAGGGAGGTTGACACTATGGGGAAGGTCTCTTGGGCAGAGAAGTTGGAGTCTGCTGTGAGTCTGAGAAGGGCGTTAAATGTGGCGAATAGACTTTAGGGTTATGCGAAAGAGAGATGATTAATGAAATGAAATATGTTTGTTTAGAGAGATGAAGGGCCGATGTATAGGAGCAGAGCATGAATTTGTAGTGGATGAAGTCTTCAGGTGAACGAGACTTCCTCCACAGGCGGTACGTGAATACCTTTGAAGGAGGTGTATCTGTTTGGAATGCCATGGCTGAGGTGGACGGCATGGGGGATTGCGTACGGTTACAGGGGCAACCATATCTGAAAGCTGTGGAGTGTTGAGGTTGCTGATGTTACGGTAGGTTTGTGGTGGTTTCTTGGGTAGGGAGGGTGTGTGTGGTATGTCGAGATTAAATGTAAGCAGGCTGTGATCAGACAGACAGATGAGAGAGTTGGAGAACTAAGATGTGGAACAAGGGTGGAAGAACACTAGATCTATTTGATGACCGCCACAGTGCGTTGGGGAGTTAGTCCATTGTGAGAGTCCGAGAGAGGAGGAGAGTGAAAGTACTTTGGAAACAGCAGGTGAGGATGGGTCATCAATAGGTATATTGAAGTCCCCTGGGATTACTGTAGGGATGGTGGAGGAAAGAAAGTGGGAAAGCCAAGCAGCAAAGTGATCAAAGCGCAATTGGGGAGAAAAGGCAGACAGAGTGTACTTCGAAAGATGAGAAATTGGTGGTAGACATTGAGGAGAATACCAATACCAACTCCCTGTTTGTCTCCAGGTCTGGGAGTGTGGCTGAAGTGAAGGCCACCGTAGGTGAGAGCAGCAGGAGAGGTAGTGTCCGTGGGTGTATGTGATTTCATGTAAAGGGGAATCTAAATCCTGAGGGCAGTAAAGATTACTCCTCTATTTATTTATAAAAGTATTGAGTCAGTGTGCTGTGAATTTGTGAGGGCACTATGGCATATCTGGGGGTATAGGGCATATCTGGGGGTATAAGGCATATAGGGTATATAAGGCATATGTGGGGAGGGCAGAGTGGCATATGTGGGAGGCAGTGTGGCATGTCTGGGAGGCATGTGGCATATCACGGGGTATAAGACATATGTGGGGAGGGCAATGTGGCATATCTGGGAGGCAGTGTGGGAAGCCTGGGTTCAAATGTGCATAACTGGGCGGGGCAGATTGGGAAATAAAAACAAGAAATGCATTTTTTTAATGCAAGTTTTTTTTATTCTGCTGTTTGTTTTTAACACCCTGTTTGTTTATTAAATTATTTTAAATAAATGAAAAATTTACATTTATTTTTTTATCTGATTAATCGATGAACCGAAAAAAATTATCGGCCAACTAATCGATTATGAAAATAATCGTTAGTTGCAGCCCTATACTGCATATACTTAGGGACAATGTCCAAGTTACAAATGAAGGTGTAGAAAGCCTTGTCGAGTTCTATATCCATGATTTCTTGTATAAAGGTGTCCTACCAGTCTGCTAATGAAACGCGGCTGGTCAGCAGTGGTCCTATTGCAGATACACCACAGTAGATCCACCTAGCTGGGATAGGGACACAAATAACCCGATAACAACCAAGCAGTCAGGTTCCGAAGGGCTTAATATGCAAGGAAACACCCAACGTGTCTAGTAGAGGACTGACCTACACATCCAATGTACTTGGGGAGTATAAGAATCCCAGGGTCTCAAGGTATGGATATGTTAATATCTAAGGATCGCAATTGGTTCTTTTCTCACGGATATAGTGTCTGAAATTTCTGGTTGAATACAGAGTGTATAATTAACAAAGACACATAGTATACAAAGTTAAAAACCTGCCATGTATCTACTGATCCAGACAGTGGTCTGTTATATAGTCTACCGAGGTCCAGGGAAGCAGGTGTGCTTTTTGACAGCCCGTGAGTCAGAATTGGCAACTGGAGGTAATGCCCTTCGTTAAGCTTAGGGAAGAGATCACCATAAATACAGCATTTGGTCAAGAAGAAGGCAAAAAGACCTAAATTAGAATTATATGCCATATCATAGGTTAAACGGTCCTTCTGGACTCCAAAGGCAATCAGATTTTTCATGGATCAACGTTATTTATTCCAAAGATAAATACATTCTCTGAACTCCTGTATTGACTAGAAACGCACCCAGATCTTTTTTAACGTATAATCTGCCCCAACGACTTCTCTTAGCAGTGCATTCCGCGTTTAACTGCCCTGATTCAGCGTTGACAGGACTACTAATAAAAGCAATTAGTTGTAGCTGTACCTGGGGGTACCCATAGACCGAGAGGATGTGCGCTACAGCCAGAGATGTGACTGAGGACAGATCTCCGATAAAACCGACCACTTTGTCGCGCCGTGAGCAGGAGTAGTTAGGAACGGCCACCTTGAGTCCGGATAATATATTCATCACACCTTCTATGGCTTTCATCACATCGGAACAAGAATCGTACACAATATACCCCAGCGTCACATTGGGTAAAATATTTGGATTATTGTTAATCTCATCAATGGCAAAAACGAAGGCCAGGAAGTGTCTGTAATACTGGGGAGAAAGACTGCGGGGAGAAACAAAACAGTTAATTTGATGGCGATTTCATGAGTGTATGGAACATTTTCTAAAGATTTTGAGCAGGCGGATCAAACTCCAGGCCTCGAGGACCACAATCCGGTGAGGATTTTTGGGGATTCCAATTTGATCACCGGCAGCTCAATCAAAATGGTGGAAACCAAGGTGAATCCCTTGTGTCAAAAGCAAGAAATTGAGTTCAGAGAAAGAAGAGCCGTGGACTGTTTGCCGTCATAGAGACCTGGAGTTCAGAATCCCTGATTTAGAGAGTCGCGAAGTCTACAAGTTGTGTGTAGATTCATACAATGTAGAGATTGAAGTTTAAAATATGATATTATCAAATCTGAAATATTAAAAGAAATTTTTAAAGAATCCGGGATTATTTCCTGTAAATAGACTTCGTGTCAAATGTAAGTCAGGTGAGAGAAGTCATAGCAATAAACCTGGTCGTTTTTGGGAAAACACATAATATAAGTGATGGAGAAAAAAAAAAAAGAAGAAAAGGATAACTTTATCTTGAAATTTATGTTGAAAATATATTTGAAATTAAATAAGGTTCTCTTTAGCTTTGTGGTATTTTTATATATTTATCAAAAACTAAAAATACCCGCATGCCGTAACATAACTAAATAAATTTAGCATAAAGAATAAAAAATCTGATATAAATCGTATATACTAGAAGGGACAAATTAATCTCTTTTCTTCCTAGGATTAATTTGTGATTTATTAAATATCAAAGCTGAGTAGGCAACAGCGCAATCTATTATTCAAATTATTATTATTAATTATTATAAAAAAAAGTTAAAACGGAAAATACACGTCTGCACATAAAGGGGAAATGGAATAAATACATTTCATATTTCAGGTTTCATTGCGGCATTCTTGATAATATATGATGGAGAATAAGAAGAAGAAAGAAGTGGTCACCAGTATTGGATTCCTCCTTTGTTTTCTTCTTTGCCTTTTTTTGATGATTTCTTCAGTGGAATTAATGTCAATGCACAAATCAACTAAAAGTACTATTTTTTTTTTTAAACAAAATAAATAAATAAAAAATGCAGACCCATATTAAGACTTTTATGCAACTAAAATGTAGTAGCCTGGAAAGCCAATTATTAAAGTCATAGCAATATCAAATATAGAATAGTTCTGAGACGTCAGGGTTTTGGTGAAAAGAGTGTTAATTCTACCTGGATTCATTGGAAGAAAAAAAAAATTACAGTTTGAAGCACAAAAAAATTCTCACATTAACTGTGGCAGGTAAGAGGAAGAACTAGAGGTGGGGGGGCGGCGGTAGCAGGGAGAGAAGAAAGAGATGATAAGTGACAGAGGGGTGTAGAAAAGAAAAGGAAAAAGTGAAGAGGCATACAAAGCAAGAAAAGTAATAGGGAAGTTGATGTTTTAGGTTAATTTCTTTTATTAAAACAGATTTTAGGTAAATGAAAAATAACTCACAACATACACAATGTCAGCTGGCGGTCACTCATTGCTTTGGATGCAAAGAGCTGGTAATGTACACTGAATATTCCTCCGATGATGATGTCTCCGTCTTGGGCACTCTTGTATTCCAGCATGGATTTTCTGGGCTTCAGGCTGCACGCAGGAGCCGTTCTCCTAAAGTCAAGACTGCAATGCATCTTCCAAAAATCACAAAATATAGCAAGGTGAGCAAGGGTGAAGAGCAGGCATCTCCCATGAACCATGGTGGACTCTCTCTCCACAGGGCATCTACACAGAGCACGGAGAATACGTCTTCTGATCCGAGGAAAAAACTCAGAGATTGGAGAATCTACAAGTCTGTCGTATTTATAAGGGCTCTCCGCTGCTATCCAGAGTGAACGAGTCCCTTCTCAGAGGCTTTAGCACAAGGCACACAAGAGACCTCCAGAAATACTTCAAAAATATGTCACCCCGCGCCTCCCCACAGATCTTCACAGTAATTATATGTCTGCTGATGAAGTTTGAAAAGTTTCTTTACATGGTTTGCCGGTAAACACATTTTAAATAAAATTCTTTCAGCTGAAATATAAACATTTTTATTAACTTAATAGGCTCAATAGGCATGAAATCTTATGGTTGTTTGAATCACTACACTTTCTCTTATTTTACCGTCTAGTTTCATGGACTATATGATGTCATTGGAATTTTTTATCATTAATTAGGTTGTAATGTATGAGAATACCAAAAAGTCCATAACTCCAACTGGGCAAGAGGGGTAGCTGCCCCTGGTGCCATAAGGTGAGAGGCATGCCGGTGCTTTTCTTTGGTCGTGCACCTCTTTCTGCTTTCAGAAGCGTCGGCTCAAGGTGGAACCTCCGACTGTGCACCAGATACCAAGAACTCTACTTATGGCTCTGATTGTAAGTTTCAGGTTTAGTTCCGCTTAATATGTGAAGCAATTGGAAATTGTCCACCAGTCCATCGCTTGATGCAAGTATGGGGTTTATTATTCTTCCCAATGGTATTCAGAGCTGGGGCTCCTAAGCTCTTTTAAATCAGGCGCCCGTTGCCATACAATACATGGTGGACGTTGACGTCTGGAGGATGGGCTACACGGGGCTACACTGCTTAAAGTCATGACATTTCCAAGCATGTCAATTGCCGGAAATGCATGGAAATGTCATGACTCATGTCAGTGTAGCCCTGCTTAAAGTCATGACACACACGAAGAATTTTCGTGATCGTCTTCGTCTACTAATCTCCCCTTCCCCATCTAGCCTACCTTATCTTCACGGCATCGCGGGAGTTGACTGAAGCGGAAATCCGCAGGTTCGCTGTCAGGGGTTACAGGGCAGTGCGAGTGAGCCTATTGGTCGCCTACAGGGACCTCCTCTGGCATCAACCAATTGGTTGATGCCAGAGGAAGACCCTGCAGGTGACCAATAGGCTCACTCGCACGGCCTTTTTAACTCCTGATTTCCGCTCCCATTAACCCCTGCGATGCTGCGTTGGATAATGGGAGCAGAAATCTGTAGGTGAAAGGGCCGTGCAAGCGACCAATAGGCTCACTCGCACGCCCCCTTACCACTAGTTGCTATGCAGAAAAGAAAAAAGCCTGGGACCCCGCTGCAACAGTTAAAAGTCTGTGCCAGCGACCAACAAAGTCACTGGTACGGACATTTAACTTAGCATAATAACTTATAATAACGTCGGACACAATGCTGCCCTCTATTGGTAAGATATATTGAGTAGCATAATAAGTTATTATGCTACTCAATGTAAAACCAACAGAGGGCAGCACAACAGGTTTGTATTAAACCATTACACGAAAGGATCATGGGACTATATTTTATTTGAATAAATGAAAATGAGCACACTAGCATATATGGCTAATATAGGTTCGGACAGAATGCTGCCCTCTGTTGGTTTTACATTGAGTAGCAGAATAACTTTGGATTTCAAGCATATGGAACAATGCTACTCAATGTATAACCAATAGAGCAGCATTCTGTCCGAACATATATTAGCCATATGTGGCAGTGTGCTCATTTGCATTTTTTAAAAAAAAATATATTCCCATGATCCTTTCGTGTAATGTTTAATACACCCCCCCCAAAAAAAAAAAAATAGAAAAAAAAAGATTTTCAAGTTAGACAGAATTAATTACGCGAGTGCGGACATTTAACTGTTGCAGCGGGGAGTCCAGCGGATCATGGGAATATATTTTATTTAAATAATTAATAAATGGAAATGAACACGCTGCCACAGATGGCTAATATATTTCCGGACAAAATGCTGCCCTCTGTTGGTTTTACATTGAGTAGCATAATATTCTGCCTGAGAATATATTAGCCATATACGGTGGTCCCATAATTTAGAGAAAATGTTTGAAATGTTGTCAATCAGTGAGAAACAACACAAAAAATAAAGACATGAAAAACATGTGTAAGGAAAGAGGAAGACAACAGAAAACTTAAAGAGAAAGTAAAGAAATGGAAGAAGAGAGGGACATCAGAAAAAGAAATAAAAGAAAGGAGAAGTAAGAAGAGATGCAAGAGAGGCTGGAAAGAAAGGCAGAAGAGGGAAGGAGAAAAGGGAAAAAAGAGAAAAGGAAGAGGGTGGAATAACGGAAATGTACAGAAGGAAAGAGAGAAAGACAAACACTGCGGTAGACAGGAACAGGCGAATATTTGCGGAATATGAAGATTTTTCTTCTAGTTTCTATACCATTCCCTCGCTTTTCTCTCCACCAAATTGTATATATTGAGATCCCTTAATCTTAAACCACCTCCCCTTCCTGCTACTAAAGTCTCTAGCATCCTGCTTGCTTTTGCCAACACTTTAATATTTTAAGTCCTCAGAAATAATTACTCTGAATATAATTACTCTGACAGATGATATATTCTGCCTTGATATTTTTATGTCCCAAGTGCATTATTTTACATTTATCCACATTAAACTGCAGCTGCCACACAATAATTCTTTAAATTTAGTTAAATGATTGGCCATCAAAACCAAACCCCTATTAATAAATCTTCTATGAGGGACAACATCAAACTCCTTACTGAAATACAGAATATTGACTGCCCCTCTCAGGACATTTTTGTTAGTTTGACAAAACCTACAGCAAGACATATGAGACATAACTGTAAAAAACTGTGCTCCCTTGCTTAATGAAAAATATTTTCCCCTCTTTGATATTCACCACCATTGCACTCCACTGCCACCAGGCATATGCCCCCCCCTCATCACTTTAACTGTCATGCCCCATCTAGGCTGCATATCTCTGGTTTTCCCTTTTTAGTTACAATCCGTTCCTCTCCCTCCGGTGCGTGGTTAGGTCTGCTCTCTTACTCCCCTTCTAGCTGCTGTCAAAGTGGTTTAATCTGCTCTCTTCCTCCCCCTCTAGCTGCTGTCAGAGTGGATTGATCTGCTCTCTTCCCCCCTCTAGCTGCTGTCAGAGTGGATTGATCTGCTCTTCCTCCCTCTAGCTGCTGTCTTAGTGGTTTGGTCAGCTCTCTACCTCTCCCCCCTCTAGTTGCTTTCTTAGTGGTTTAGTCTGCTCTCTACTTCTCCCCCTCTAGCTGCTGTCAGAGAGGGTTTAGTCTGCTCTCTACTTCTCCCCCTCTAGCTGCTGTCAGAGTGGTTTAGTCTGCTCTCTACTTCTCCCCCTCTAGCTGCTGTCAGAGTGGTTTAGTCTGCTTTATTCCTGTCATGAGAGAGGAAGTGAGAACAGGAGGTTAGTTTTTCCATCATTTTGGACTCATTTTGAATGTCATGACTCTTAGCCGTCCATTTAGTTGGTTGAACGTCCTGATAAATGTAATTACAGCATTTTCAGTTCCAACTGCTGGAAAAATACAAAGTGTGCGAAGTGAAGCCGTCAGACATTTTAAAATCGGCGGAGAAGCCATCAGACGCTTCGTGTTTCTGATCAGCATTAGGTGTTTAATAACTGCAGCGGCGATAATAAAGATATAATGATGCGATTATGACTGGATTAGGCCGAATTCTGTGAAATTAGATAATTTTATAAAAAAATGTAAAGGTTTTTCAAACATTACTGCATAGAGTACAAAAGTCCCTCATCGGACCGATTATATTTATACAGCATATACTTCACCCCATCCCCCGCTATAATATATTACAATATGGGAATATTTTACTGTGGAAATTTAAATATATAGCGGTCCAAATACTAGGCAATTCGTTATAAACCGGTATTCATCAATATTTCTATATACTGCATATACCTCACACCCATCCCCCCGCTATCATATCTTACATATATCTTTACTATGGAAATTTATAAGATATAATGCCCCAAATATCAGTCCATTGGTTAGAGTTTGATATGTGTGTACATGAGCACAGACTATTGGCATGTGTGTTACTATAGTGTGTTGGTGTTTGTGAGCATAAGATGTTAGCACGTGTCTGCTACTGTATGGCGCTATACTGTGTAAATGTATGTTAGTGTATGGCAAGGCTTGCTCCTGACTTTTTTAGCTGGCTCCTAGATCCAAACCAAATGTGTTGACCACTGATTTAGGAACCATCTGTTTCCACCACCTTCAAGGTCTCCAGGCCATTGACTCTACATACGGCTTCAACTGGCAGTTACATGGCAACCCAAAAATGATACAGTAACCGAGAGGAAACACCATCAACCTCTGAAAAATAGCGTCATGTCTTTTCAAACCTTGGTCAGATGCCAGGAGGACTGCAATGTTCAGCACAGATGGACGTTATAGAGCCAGAGAAATGGAAACATATGTGCAGGGAGTTAATCTAATGAGAAGAACTAAAGCAAGAAAAGGACAGGAACATATACTATGAGTGTGTGTCAAATATGTTATATTATTGTGATGCATCCTGAACACTCCTCCAATAATAATATCTCCATCTTGAACATATTCGTAGTCCTCGATACATCTTCTGATCTCCAGATGACAGGCTGGAGGTGAGCTCTGGGCGCCAGATCTACACGGAGTCACACACAGGAATATCACAAACAGGGAAACTTTACATGGAGGAGAAAGTGCTGGAAATGTGAACATTGTCCATCCACATGATGCAATTTTCCACAACGTAACACAGAACATCCCAAGGAGCGTATAGCACTCAGCAGTGTAAAGCCCCACGCAGGGTGATGCCATCGGCTGCATGCGGGAACTAATGTAATGCAAGTGAAGCATCTCTCCTTTTATACACTTCAGTCTAATGCAAGTCAATGGAGTCTGGAATAAGCTCCGTGGCTGTGAGGTCAGTGTTGTGTCGTTTTCTTAAAATATATAAATCACTTGCGTATAACCAATGAATTCAGATTATTCCATCTTGTTTTATTTTCATCTGTAAAAAAAGTTTATAATCAGCTGAGCACAAAAAAAAGATCTACAAATTGTACGAACTCACAATATAGTAATTTTGTGGGGTAAGGTAATGTAATCAAATGTTTATTTTCACATGTGGTCAGAGTTATGTTTTGGACATCTTGGACACTTATTTCAATGTCTTGTTTTCTAACATATATTATTTTATATATACAGTGTGTATATACTGTGTGTATATGTATACATACTTTGTGTCCCCCCTCGAGACATGCTACCACTCTGTGTCCTCCCCGAGACATGCTACCACTCTGTATGTCCCCCCGAGACATGCTGCCACTCTGTGTCCCCCCCGAGACATGCTGCCACTCTGTGTGCCCCCCGAGATGTGCCCCCTCCCCTAGACTTACCAGTGCAGACTCCCAGAGTCCCGGGTGTCTTGCAGGGCCAGCATGGGAATTCCCAGCAAGGGAGATTGGTAAAGCACATCGAACAGACGTGCCGGCAGCGGAGGTTGTGTACGCGCGTCGCCGCTGCCGGTGAACATCTGCGCGATGCTCTTAGACAATCTCCCGTGCTGGCACTCCCCCCTGTGGAAAAGTCCTGGCAGGGGAGGCTGTCTGAGCGTATCGGAGAGTAGGATGCAGGTCCCCTGCACCCCTGCGGGGGATCGGTATCCTAACCCTGCTGCCTGCCCGGCGCCCGGAACTGCATGTCCCGGGGCGTCGGGTGCTAGACCCCGAATATAGGCCGCACCCCCACTTTAAAGAGTGCGGGGGGAGTGCGGCCTATATTTGGGCAAATACGGTATTTCTTAATTTCACATGCCAAAATGTGTTCTACAGATATTATTTTATTCATTTATGGTTTGTTGGGGGAACTTACTAGACCCAGACGATTTGGGGGGGAAAATGATCCTGTCCCAAAAAAATCTCATCATTTGATTATTCACCGTGAGAACTCCTCCAATTATAAGGTCCCCATCTTTAAAATACTCAAAGTCTTCAAATGGTTTGATGACTTGCAGATGACAGGCCGGTGCTGGGCTCTGGATCTCAGATCTGCAGGGCGTCACACACAGGAGCAACAAACAAAAGAGACATTTCAATGGAAGAGCCTCAGAGATCAGCATCATGCAGCCCAGTAACCTGCCGAGTGCCAGAGAGTGTCTGCCGGGTTCGGTGGAATCGAGCACCGTGTGGGTCAGTGGCATCTGCTGCATCTGATATCATTGTAATGAACCTGAACATCTCGGCTCTTTTTATACAGTGCGGTCTCATTCATTGCAATGGAGTCTCAATATAGATGCAGGACTTTGTGTTTTGGGATCGCAATTCTGTGTCGGTTTTAAATTATAAGAAAACCGCAGAGCGCCGGTAATTGTCTGCATGGACAGAAATATACAAACGCAGACTTTAATCAAATGTCTTTTAAGTAGTAATTAGTTTTAGCCGGACGTTTCACTTATCAGCAGTTTTGTGCCCTTTAATAATATTTATACAGTTTTCTCAGATGTAAATGTTATTCAGCACTTTTAAATTATCATTTATTTTTCTGCATATGCCATTTTAAGGTTATTTTACTGAATACACTGCATAGAGCACTTTTGATATGTTTTTTTGAATGATTATTTATATTCTATTTTTTTTACTTCTTATTTACAATGTTGGTTAATTTAGTCCAGTTTAGAAGTGGGTCACTCATATTAAATAAAATGAAAATTTAGCACAGAAATGCATAATTTATTTATGTACCGTTTGTTATCTATTTCTATTCATATTCTCCAGCTCTGACACCCACCTTTAGCATATTCAAGGCATTTTTTTTAATGTACATCACTTACTATAATCCCCCAGTGTATATTGCTTCAGGATCCTACTGTCAGCCAAAACAGGAAGTAATAACCCACTTCCTGGACTCTCCCTGCATTATATCAGAAGGCCGCGCACGAGCCTCTGGCGCTAGAGGTTGTTTACTTTGTGAAGCTGTTTCCACAAATATCTTTGCCCAAAACATCAAACAGCCATCACTGCCAGCACTTCGGTCAGGTCGTTCAATTCAGACTTAAGTTTGTAATGTAAGCAATAATCGTTCGCTATGCAAATTTGTTCCTGGAGTTGTTTCAGGAACTTACCGGTTAAGATGATGAAGTTGGAGCCTTTGTACAACTTGTCTGGCAGAAAGACTCACTGGAGATGGCAGCTGAGCAGACTTTAACTGACTATAGTCTTCTATATATAAATGAACAATCCACCATATTACGTTAAGACGCTTTCAAAACATATATCACTTTATATTTAATATTTATTTTTCATTTATATTTTTAAAGTATTATTGGCCTTATAAAGTGAGCCTGTGCTATTTTTAAATACCTTAACGTACTTTGTCATAATATGCCAGGGGCATGTCCTGCTCCCTCACTTGCTTACATCCATGGGGTGGGGGGGGTACGGACACCTGGAGGGGTGCCGATTCTCCTTGCGGCATTTATCACAGACTCTATGCGCTGTCTCTTTGCTTCCTGCAATTGCCCTCTGTTGGGGGCATAAATCACGCAGGACGCCACACCAACAAGCCCTATATAGCTTGGGGTTACTTGTTACTGGTTTTCAGGCATTCAGATGCTATCTCATTGCTACGGTGTATCCCTACCTCTAAGCTTTTTGCCCTTTTTACCTATTGACCACAGCCTACCTTCACCCTTGGATTGTGTACTGTGTACACTATTGGTCGCTGCCTGCCATGACTCTTTGATTGTTGCTTGCTGTGACCCTTGGATTGTGTACCCATTTGTTCTACTGACTGCCGCCTGCCTCTTTAATCCTTAAATGTTTTTCCTTATTACTTTACAGAACGCCACCTGCCCTCGGACCTTTGGCTTGCTGTATGGACTGTCTCTCCTGCTGGGGTTCAACATTGGTGAGTTCCTTAACCTCCTTGTTTCCTAACTCCTGCCCTTTGGCTTCTGTCCCTAAAATCCAGCCATGTCCTAAAGGACCCATTTATTTATTTGCCAGGAATATAGTGTTGAGCTGCAACTTATGCAGGCCAGAGTCCGTAACTCTTATCTCATGGACAGTCTAGAGGAAGACAACTAGTCCCGCTCCCCTCCTGACCTATCTTCCTCAATCCTCTTTCTTTTTCCACTCCTTCTACCCTCCCAGTCACAACACCACCCCATTTCCCCAGGTCTGGAAACAGCCAGCAAAAAATATATTTTAAATGCATCCATTACAGTAAATGCGTTATGATCCTTTAACCACTTGGTGCAACTGGTAGCTCAAGAGTTTGCTACTATGTACGTAGCCATTTTTAATATCCTACCATTATTTTTAACATTTGTTCATTTCTAAATAAAGTTTTTTGTAAACAAAATATATTAATATAGGGAATTGGGGGGTACATGTTGCATTTTAAGACAAAGTGGTTAGTTTGTCAACTGGAACACTGAGCCAACTCACATTTACCATTCTCAAGAAACTCCCCAAACAGCTGTTGACTTTATATCAACCTAATTCCGGCCATTGAGCGGATGTAAGTCACGTGGATGTAAGTCGAGTATAGTTTCAGTTGAGTGTAAATGTAGTTGGCAGCAACACTTTGTGCAATGTGTGCTAATCTAGCAGCAAGATCACCATTGATTGCTTTGCAACATCTTACTAAGTATGAGAAGGGTCCACTATCTGTTGTGACCACTTGGTGATTCACTAAATGCATGTTTTAAGATTACTTAATATTAGTGTTTTTTTTGATTGTAGTAATCTTGTGCGTTAAATTTTCCTCAGTATAGTCTGTTAATAAATGCTTATAATTCCAGTCCCTTTTATAGCACAGAATGTCCCAAACAGATCCCATAAATGGTTCTCAAGCCAAAGGAGCTTGAAGGTTCTTTCCCCTTCACAATGTCTTTCTGCAGACGATCTCTCAGGAGGAAGGTGCTGCTCCTCAGAACTTCTCTGCCACTTGCTAGATGTGGGGCTCCTCTTTCTATCATCATGTATCAAATCGGAGAAAGGATCTACCCTGACGGGCCATAACCTTTTACGACTTTTGTTCCAAAGAAAGGAAGGAAGAAGTCTCTCAGATGTCTTTATAACACGTTACTAGGGAACTGATGTGGGTGTCACCAAAATGTTGAGAATAGCTCCAAAGTACTTGATTTAGAACGTTTTCTTGAATTGGGTTTTGATATTGTTGGGAATATTAGTATGATGTTAATTCACCAGTTACTGTTCTATGTTTCATTGTGCAATGTGAGCCTCTATTATGGATTAACTGTGTAGTAAAGATATTTCACCCACATTATAACAAGGTTAAAGGCCCCATTTACCATAAAATACCATCTATACTGGGTATCATTGGAAGATTATTTCCGTACTTTTGAGAGATTCATATTTTGTGGTCATTGTACATTTTGATTCATAAAAGCTGATGGATTACTAAGTGCCAATGCGCTCTATTGGCCAAATTGCAATTTATGTCTTTGTGATGGAAGGGAATGGACCCCCTCCCATGAAACAATGGGGAAGGAGGTATGACTGTTGGCCTATGAAGGAATGCATTGTGTCCCTCTCATTCATTGGTTTACAACTTTGTATCAAGTATAAACAGAGGCGGCACTTTCTTACTTCCTCTTCCACCAGGATCAGGCTGAGAGGAGATCTGGACTGAGTCAGGATGATCATATGGGAACTTTTTGGAAGTCTGTGTCAGTGTGGGGTATGCTACTTTCTTGGAGTCTTTAATAAAGTGTGTAGAATAGAGTGGTATATGGTGTCATGGGATTGGCGTCCTATTGCTAAATTAATTGTTATGTAAGGTGCTTGCTGCGGTGAGGGAGCGTGACCAGCCTCAGGTGTTCTAGGCTGGCGTCACTGTTTGTAGTCACCTTGCCAGCGCCGGAGAGATCAAGTGTGAGCTGATGTGCAACACTGGTTTGAAGCTCTTTCTGAATAAGATGGGGTATCTGGCTGACATTCTAACTTGGTCGTCAGCTGGCAGTGGTTTATTTGTCAGTTTCTCCGGTGATTAACATGGATTCATATTCTGTTTAGTCACAGCTGTGGTTTGTGGTCACCTTGTCAGCACCTAATGGGACTATTGGGAGACACCAAGCCAGTATGGGCTGAGGTGCAATACTGGTTTGAAGATTTTGGTGTATTCGTTGGGTGTAACTGCCTGATCAAATCAGTCATCAGCTGGCGGGTGGTTAATGTCCTTAAGTTGGCAGTGAATATTTATTGAATAAAGCTGTGGCCAAGCCCTTGCCCACATATTTGTGTCTGGTGTCCTATTGTGGAAGATTCTACTGATATCTGTATGGATACTATAGGCCTAAGCAGTCATGAATAACCTCTGCTGTAGTTGTTACTCATGACTTAATCTGAAAAACAGGCCTCCATAATGAGTAAAACCTCTGACTCCAAACATCAACCCCTTTCACACATAGAGGAACATTATGACAATTTTCCAGGTTTCTATACATTTAATTTTATTAGACAATTTGATTCATATTCGATATATATATATATTCCAGGGTGTGATATGATATTTCTGAATAAGATATTTAAAAATGCCCCAAACCACCAGCACTGGAAGGGATGTGTGCAGTGGACCCGGGTATTCCCCTTATCCTATGATTTCACAAGACTTTCCAGTATGAGACTACAGAATAATGTACTTTGCATCAAATCAGCGTTTACTTCCCTTTACAAGAATAATATGACTTACTGGCTGCTTATTCCTTTTCTGTATTAGATGTGTTTTAGTGTTCATTTCTGGTTTTATCAACACAATATAGCACTTGGGGAAAAATATACAGCCCAGAATCCCAGCGCTCGAAGCCAAAATGGCAAAAATCTCTACGGCCACCATGTTCTTCCCTTTGGTGCTCAGATAGGCCGGGATCATCGCAATCCAAACGCTGCAGAACACCAGCATGCTGAAGGTGATGTGTTTGGCCTCATTAAAACTGTCCGGTAATGTCCTGGCTAAAAAAGCTATAATAAAACTAACAGCTGCCAGAAGCCCCAAATAACCCAGGACACAGTAGAAGAAAACAACAGAGCCTTCATTACACTGGACAATGATTTTCCCTGGTGATGTGTGCATGTCCAGCTCCTGAAAGGGGGGAGAAATTGACAACCACACAACATTAATCAAAATCTGGATAGAGGAGCATGCCAGAACAACAGAATTTGACACTTTGACCTTCATCCATTTTCTCCAGGAGCTGCCAGGTTTGGTAGCTTTGAAAGCTATGAAAACCATGATGGTCTTGGCCAACAAAGAAGACATAGCGACTGAGAAGATGACCCCAAAAGCAGTTTGACGAAGCTTGCAGGTTATATCCACAGGGCGACCGAGGAACAGAAACACACAGAGGAAGCTCAGCATGAGGGACACCAGGAGGAGGAAGCTGAGGTTCCGGTTATTGGCTCTGACAATGGGGGTGTCCCGAAAAGCGATAAAGATTCCCAGTGAAAAACTTGTTATTACTGAAAATAATGCAGAAAAAACGGAAAGGATTGGAGCCATTATATCATCTTCGTACGACAAGAAGTCATATTTCTTTGGAATACACTTCATTCTTTTCTGGTCTGGCCATTTGTTATCAGGACACTTCTGGCAGTTATCGCTGTCTGTAGAACATGAGAGAACATTAGGGCAGAACCTTGCAGGAAGGTATGAATGACGGAAGAATCCACACACAAGTTCTATAGCTAGAATCTTTGAATGCACTTAAATACACTCACAAGCCGGGCATTCTGCATGTTTTGTATATTCACCAAACAATTTCCTGTCTCTCCTAGCCTGCTGTGATGTGAGAGGTAATGTCACAAAATGTCACCGGCGAAAGCCGGTTCTCTAAAAGGGACCACGTCCCGGAAATTGGGCAGGTATCAGGGGGCTTCCGGGACTACTTAAACAACTGGCACCTTTCCTAAGCGGTTCGCTCCCTGCCTCCCTTAAAATTCCAGTTAACCCTTTCCTGCCTGTTCCTGATCCGCTCTACACCTTGACCCTTATTCTCCGTCCCTGTTCTCTTTGTTTGGATTTCTCAACTTCGGCTACGTCTTACCCCTGGCATTCTGCTCTGCTGCTCCGTATTAACCTTCAGTCTTCTGTGGGGTTCGTGTTATCCGTCTACCTACCCAGAGTCTACGTTAACTGCTTGTCTGCTGTCCCTGAGTCCGTCTACCAACCCAGAGTCTACGTTAACTGCTTGTCTGCTGTTCCTGAGTCCGTCTACCGACCCAGAGTCTACATTAACCCTTTGTCTGCTGTTCCTGAGTCCATCTACCAACCCAGAGTTACGTTAACCTCTGTCGCTGTCCTTGAGGTCGATCACCACCCAGAGGTCTGCGTTCACCCTTGATCTGCTGCCCTGAGTCCGTCATCGGACGCCAGAGTCTACATAACCCTCGGCGCTGTTCCTGAGTCCGTCCACCAACCGAGTCTACGTTACTTTTGTCTGATGTGCCTGGTCCGTCTACCAGGACCAGAGTCTATGTTTAACACCTTGTCTGCTGGTTCCTGAGTCCGCACCTCCCAGAGTCTACCGTGAAAATTTGGGTCGCAGTTCCCTGATCGACTACCTACCTTAGATCTATCGTTAATCCTTTCTGCCGTTCCTGAGTCCGTCTACCTACCCAGAGTCTACATTAACTCCTTGTCTGCCGTTCCTGAGTCCGTCTACCTACCCAGAGTCTACGTTAACCACCGGTCTGCTGTTGAAGTCTACATCTCCCGTTCCATGCTCAACTCACTACTAGCAGTCTGCCAACAACCTGCTAACTAGTGGGAAGTGCATGGTCCGGCCTTCCTGCACAAGGTTCCTTCTCTCCTGGGCCAGGTAGGCTTTACAGGTAGATTTATGTTATTGGGTTAAATAGGGCAACTCTGGGATGTTTACCCCCCAAACTGCTGATGAATTGCTGACTTACAGGTTTTCATATGGCCTAATGATGTTCATTGTCCCTAACTTTGTGTTCCAGTTTTGCATCCTAGCCAGGGCTCCCGAGGAAGCACCCGCAGCCCATTGAAAAGGCTGGATGGGTGGTCTCCCTGGAGCCATAATGCGCCACCATAGCTTAATTTCTTTATGGTCCCAGCGGAGACCTGGCCTGACCGCCATACAATGACAACATTTTTCATCATAGCACAGCCTCGACTGACCCCCAGAGGTCCTATAGGCTTTCATGATGCTATCCACATAACAGAACAGGCCAGAGCAATCCTCAGGCACCTTCTGATGAATGACACTGGTTAATGATCGCAGGCAGCCAGTTAGTAAAAATTTGAAGAATGAGGAGATAACGTCTCATCCTACTTTTTACTACCCCCCCCTTAGTAGGCTTGTCAAACGTCTCTATGGGGAGGAAGGATAAAGTGCCTTCTTTGTGTATTGGTCAGCGAGATGGGCTTGTCTTTTTCTGCCAATAAGGTGGTGAAATGGGGGCTCGGTTTGCAAGGGATGAGGTGGGATAGAGTGGCATGGAAGCTGTCTTGTCATGTCCAGGTGCACATGGTGCCCCAGATCCTATTGCTGCACATTGGGGGTAATGACTTGTGCATGTTCCCATCCAGATTCTTATAGCTAATATGAAGGCCGACTTCCAGCAACTTTGGCTTGCGGACTCTGTTTGCATGGCTTGGTTTGTACTGTTATTGTTAAGCCTAGTGAGTTGGAAGGGGATCCTGCGGGTCTGTTTATACAAGACAGGGTTCATCTTTTGAATGTGAAGCTGTAAATATGGTTGCTCGATGTTCAGTCTGGCTTGGAGAGGTGGTGGGCCAGTGGTGGTGGGCAAAGGAGGTTGCATTCTCTGGCTATGGGGACCCATATTGGTGGATTTAATTGTGAGGTGCAGGACACTCCTGGGGCCCTTTCTAAACTATTTTGAATCAGTGCAGGCAGACAAGAGCGTTTCGGGTTACGTTACATCACGTGACCCCATGTTGAGACCGAGTCTGCAAGCGCAGAGCCCTCTTCCTAGTGGTCAAACCTAGCACCAGCGTCTCCAAATCTCACTATGCGTGACACCCTCCTAGTTTTCAGACGTAATTTGGGTTTGTTAAGATTTGTATGAATTTCAGTTTGAAAGCACTGTATTTTATGCTTAACTTTCATATATCCTTTTATCTATACCCGTCTAGTGTCTTCATATTGTTGTTGATTAGAATTTGCTCTCCTGGCTTCTAGAATCACTTTGCAGGAAACCCCATTCTTACACATTCCTACCTATCTCATTGGACACTTCCCCCTCTGAACATGGGACACAGCGGTAGCAGCAAGTGCGATACCCTCTACCAGGGGCTTTTCTGGATCCTGGAAGACAATAGTCATTACATCGAGCCTTTGGAACCTGGGAAAGAAATAATAATAGCAAAAAGTAGTAACAATAATGTGTTCATAAAACTCACCCCCTCCTTGCTCTTGTCCCCAGTTAACTTAACTATGGATGGTCTTGTATAGAGAGCTCAAAGGGGAGATCAAGCACTTGTCATATTTAATCCCTTCCATGCAGACGGTTTTAAGTACCAGTATGTTGGTTTAATCGAGATAGGCATACAAATTATACTTCATTTTTGTTGCAAAAGACAAAATAGGGCTTTCATTTGAAACACACAAAAATATTAATGTGCTAGTATGAAAAAAACTATACCAAAATAAAAATGTTTGCAATTTTACTTTCCTTTTTAATATCAATATTAACGAAAATCATTAATATTAATAATATACACAGTAGGTGCCTCTGAAGTTTTTCTAAGTGGCAAGCAGGAGTTATCACCTGGCGTTAGAAACTGGAGGTAGGGACTGCAAACACTAACAGGTAACCCACACTAATCACACTGATACAACATGTTCACACTGTCTAGCTTGCTCCTTCTCATCACCTCTTTGCCAAAACTAATCACCATATCCTATTGCACCGAGCCCCATAATGATCCCCACACCATCCTTATCTCACCCTCCCTCCTCCCATCACCTATGCTTGCTTCGCATGATCTCCTATGTTTCCTTAGATACCTTTCCCCTTTTACTCCTACCGCTACCAAAACTACCCGCTCCTTTAAGTCCTACTCCTACATTCTCTCACTGTCACTCCCACATATGGTGGCCTCCACTTTAGCCACACTTCTAGGCCAGAAGAGACTCATGGAGGCGGTGTTGGAATCCTGTTCTCTCTCTCCTGGTTCTATCAACACCGGCCTCTCCTCTCTGTCATTCTCCTCCTTCGAGTGGCAGTCATATATCACCCTCCTGGACCTACCGGACAGTTCTTGGATAACTTTGCTGCCTGGTTGTCCCACTTCTCTCTCCAAACATCCCAACCATAAACCTTGGAGACGCATACTGTATTGACCTGGCATTTTCTAATCTTTGCTCAATATCGGAGTTCACCTGTCGATCACCATCTCCTCACCTACAATCTCACACTAACACCTAAACCTCTTCCCCCTCCTCCACACCTCCGCACCTGTAGAAATCTGCGCAATGTTGATCCTCTCATTTTCTAATCTAATTCTACTTGGTATTTCCAAGACTTCTACTATAACCTGCCCTGACCTTGCCACAGCACACTATATCAACACTCTATCAACTGCACTTGACTCACTTGCTCCCCCTCAACTTCGCAAAGCTCCATGTCGTCAACTTCAGCCCTGGCACTCAAGGCAGATGCGCTATTTACAAAAGTGCTCCCGCACTGCTGAGCGTGTCTGAAGGAAATCTCGCTCCAAAGCTGACTACAACCACTACAGGTTCATCCTCCACGCTTACACATCTGCCCTTCAGCTAGCTAAACAAACATACTTTTCTTCCCTCATTTCATCTCTTTCCTCCAACCTCAAATGGCTTTTCTCCACCTTCCACTCTCTTCTCACCCCACCCACACCACCTCCCTCATCTGCCTTTAGTGGCCAAGATCTTGTAAACTATTTCCAAAAAAACATAATCCATCCGCAACAACGTTCCAGTGCATCTATTCCCCGTTCCTCCTCGATCCTTCCGCGATCAACCCCTCACTTGGAAAACTTATCGACACCTTTGGCTTCAAAAACCACCTCTATGCAGGGGACACACAAATCTATCTATCCACCCCAAATCTCTCTGCATCTGTGCTCTCTCAGATCAGCAGCTGCTTTTCTGGCATCTCTTCCTGGATGGCCTCTCACCACCTCAAGATAAATATGTCTAAAACTGAGCTCCTTCTAATCCCTCCATCGAACTCTATTCCCCTTTCTGATCTTTCTATAGCTATCAACGGTACCACTATCTCTCATTCACAAAGTCCGCTGCCACGGAGCGACCCTAGTCTCTAACCTATCTTTTATCCCTCACATCAAATCACTCTCTAAATCCTGCCACAACCAACATTTCCAAAATTCGCCCATTCCAGCACCGCAAAACTACTAAGCCACTCCCTAGTAATCTCCCGTCTAGACTACTTACCGACCTCCCTCTCTCCCGACTATCCCCCCTCCATTCTGTCCTCAAAAGCAAATATACACCAGCCCGCCCTCTAAGAGCCAACAATGACCT
Source organism: Spea multiplicata (assembly GCA_009364415.1). NCBI lineage: Eukaryota > Metazoa > Chordata > Amphibia > Anura > Pelobatidae > Spea > Spea multiplicata. The sequence continues at coordinate 60,857 of VKOC01047667.1, forward strand.
GCTCCTTGCATCTTCACTCATCACCTCCTCCCATGCCCGCCTACAGGACTTCTCTTGCGCAGCACCAACCCTCTGCAACGCTCTTCCCCATGCTACCACCTCTACTCTCCTTCAAACGTTCCCTAAAAACCTCTCTCTTCATGTTCTCTGTATTGCTTATTTTTTACTTATTTTATTTTTATTGCTTTTTTCCTTAAAGTGGAAGACATCCTGTCTCTCACTCTCTTCTCTCCAATTTCCCATTGGGAGGCATTCTGTATGTAACGGCATAAAGGATATCGGCGTCTAAGCTGTCAATGGACATTCAGATCTTCTGTGAAGGAGCAGGGAGATGTCCCAGCTGAAGCAATAGGACTTGCCGATAAGTCCTGATGAGCTTCTTAGCACAGCTTTGAATGACCTACCATCACATCCATATGGTCACGAAGGGGCTAATCTCCACAGTTTATATCGTTCTAATGCTGGTCTCAACACACTTCTAGATCCGAGTTACTCAGTTATGCCAGGTTCAAATCAAAATTGTATGTTTACACCACTGAGTTCACTACTTTATTTGGTTTGTTTTGAAAGTATGTTTGAGGGTAAGATTCATTTTAGTGAGTCCATCTCCTTTCTGATTTAAGACAGCAGCTTTGAATATCTGGAGATGCCTGGGGATTCCTTCTTTATAACCCCAGCTGTTTTTAATGTCACTTGGACTATGGAGCTGCCTCAATGTCTGGGGGTTCCCTCCCTGTATCACGTGCTCCTGCTTGTAGTATATAGAGCTCTAAATGTCTGTCTATAATGGCCATTGCCTTTCCCAACAAATACACCTATTTAAGTCCTTGTCACTAATGTTGTATTACCCTGCTTGGAACTGCCATTTGTAGATGATATAAAGAGATGCAGTCAGTAGTCCCCAGCTTCCAGGACATCCCCAAATGGATCTGATGTGCTTGATCTCTCAGTAGCTGTTATGATACTTGGGACAGTTGGTAGCTATGCATGTTTTACGTCAAATATTTAACACTAACATATTTGACACATTTATGTTACAACATAACACTATCCTGGGCAACAGAATTCTGCAACTAGTTATGTATGCCAGTAATACTTGTGTTAATATGGTGACATACCCATGTCACGTGGCACTGACCGGAACATGCATGCATGTTGTCACCCTACGCTTGAATGACCAATTATATGACAAAACCTGTGGGAAACAATATGAAGTGTAACTTACTTTGCCATTTTTCCAAATGATTTGTCTTTCAAAGATATGGAAGTGCCAGATGTCAGACAGCGATGTATACATATACACCTTCCCAATAATACGTTTCTCTAATTCAGCGTTTTTTTGTTTTATTACTAATTTCCAGTTGGTCAGACTGTAGACACTGGGGATCTCTCCTCTCTCATTGAAGAATTTTTCCATCCCAAACTGGTCTGTGTAATGCACTTTACGTACATAGCTGTAGAGCTTAAAAACGTTAAGCAAAAAAAATAAATTAGTAAATATGGAGAATTTTGCCAGACCAAATAAATCTTTAAGACACAAAGAAACAAATTGTGATCCCAATTAAGAAGATGTGAACCCAATTAAACTAAAAACATTCTTCTGCCAGTAATTGGGAAGAACTTGGCTCCCCCTCATATTGAAAGCTGGTCTTAATTTCTCTTGATGAAATAATTTTTAGTTTATAGTCTTTTGTTGGATCCATGCAAGAGACTACACAGTGCTCTGTTCTTCTGTGTACACTTTGGCAGGACACAGACTTGGATAAATATACCTCCCGAGTGCCCATGTCTAGCTTGGCCAAAAGCCTCTTTGGACCTAGGCCTACAAGTCTGCCCTTCCTCAGCTGATGTCCCTATTTTTCTAGGGGCTCCATATGCTTGGGTTCTATTTTGCCTAGCAAGGGCCTTTTGGGTTCAGTATTTCAGACGTTTTCTTTCTCTTTTAAAAAATCACTTCAAGAATAGGTTCAATATTCACCTTGGTTTTGTAGTCAATTTTTTCTTGATTTATATCCATAGCAGTCATGTTCAGGGACAGATGCATATTCCGTAAAGCATGCGCCAGGGCATAGACCGCCGTGTACACAAGATAATTGTTACCTCCCCCCGAGTAATTCCCAGTATCTATAAAGCGCTCTTCCCCCGTGCACTTAACCGGAGTTAATTTATACAAATACATTAAAAATATATACTTTCTTATGTTTCTTGTAAAACATTTGAAATATTTCAGCCATATGTCTTCAATAAATGGATCATTTGGGCTGTTCGATGGATGGATGTTGTCAATAAACATTTCCAGGTCTTGCATGTAAACTCGTTGAGGTGCGAAGCTTATACTTCCATTTAATGTTCTCATGGCGCTTAAACTATAATGAAATACAGATATCCATGAATCTGGAAGGATAAATGTAATATTTTGTAAAATTGAGATAGATCTTTCTAAAGTTTTCATACAGCCCAAAGAGCATGTGCCACAAGCGATTACAACTTGGCTCCTTGCTTTCTTGATAATAGCAAAATCCTTTAGATCATTTGACATTGTAATGATAAACTCAATGCAGATCCCGTGGCTGGTGATCACGCGGCTCAACTCACTGAGCTCCCTCTCTCCACGTTCATCACCTGAGATGATTATTCCAACCCAATTCCAATCAAAATGTTCCAAGAAGATTAAAATGCCTTCGTAACGAGTCTGCTCATCTTGAAGAGTTCGTAAGAAGTAAGGATAAGATACTCTGTCACTGAGCTGTGGGTCAGATGTCCCGTAGCTTATCTAGGCAGATAAATAGAAGCGTTTTACCATTTTTACTAACAAACCATAGAAAATTTTCAGTCCGACTCTGGTTTTGGAAAGTTCCAAGAGAGGAATCCTACATGCAGAAAGGTGTGGGTGGCCACGGGACTTTCATTAACAGAGGGAAAAGGCCAGTGGAATAAAAAGGTCACCGTCCGAGGTCGATGCAGGCGGCAAAACAGACAAAGTCCAATAAACAATCCAAAGTCAACCCAGGCAGCAATCAGAGAGGGTAGTCCATAAATTAGCAGGAGTCAGGAAACGACAATATCAGCAAGTAACAACAAAGAGTATAGTTATGTATTGTGTATCACTCAACAGCTAAGAATAAACTGAGCAGGGGATTTAAATATGGTGCCAAACAGCTGAGCTGAGGATTGGCCAATCAAAACAAGATTGAGTGAAGCCTGCACCTAGAATGTGATGTCACCTGGAGTTTGTGAGTATTCATTACAGCGCGCATTCGCTCCCAGCAGACCTGCAGCACAGGGGATAGGACCGGAGCCCCTCCAGGACCCCCGCAGCAAACCCCCAGCGGAGAGAACCGACAGCACAGCAGAAGAGGATGGCATGGAGCGCGACACCTGACGGGAAGCAGCACCATACGATTCCACGGGAAGCACCACCAGGGGCATCCCCTCGGGGGGGACTCGCCGGTAAGAGGTGACTTTTTTTCTGTCTGCACTGTTACATAAGCCAGAACCTACTTTCTTGAAGCATAAGGGGTAAAGATTTGTTCATATAAATAACAATTTATTGGCCGCAGTAACTTACTTTATTGGCTGCACCCCCCCACACTTTGTCTTTAAAATGGGGGTGTGGCCTATAATCGGGGTTTAGGGTAGGGATGCGCAATTTGTAACGTCTGATGTCCGGGACATGCAGTTCCGGACACCGGGCAGGTGTTTTTTCTTTTCTTTTTTAATTAGTCCTGCTGTGGGCAGGCAGCAAGGTTGGGATCCAGAAAACCCCGCTGCTGCCGGCACTTCCGTTGGGGCTTCTTAAGCACCGACGTAACATGACCTTCCGGCACTTCCTCATAGAGGCCTTGGAGTTAAGTGGCGTGAAGCAGCAGAGGTTGTCTACACGCATCCCTCAGACGTCCACTGGCTGCCTTCACCAGACACCAGGAACTCTGGGGGCAAGTCTGGGGATGCATTGGTAAGTCTAGAGTGGCATATCTGAGGAGCAGAGTGGCGTATCTAGGGGCAGAGTAGCATACGTTGAAGGAAAAAAAATTTTGATGCCTTGATGGTTTTGTACATTTGCCCACTGACATGATCAGTCTATAATTTTAATGGTAGGTTTATTTCAAGAGTGAGAGACAGAATAACAACAAAAGTTTTAAATTGATTTGCATTTTACTTTGTGTAATAATTATTTGATCCCCTTTCAATCAGTAAAATGTGAACTGGGTGAAAATTTTGTGGTCAAATGAGACCAAAATCAAGTTATTTGGCAACTCAACTGGCCGTGTTTGGAGGAAGAGCCCAAGAACACCATCCCCACCATCAAACATGGACGTGGAAACATTATGCTTTGGGGTTGTTAAGCTAAGGGGAAAGGACTACTTCACTGCATCAAAATGACAATGGATGGAGCCATGTACCATCAAATCTTGGATGAGAATCTTCTTCCTTCAGCCAGGGCATAAAAAATGGGTTGTGGATGGGTATTCCAGCATGACAATAACCCAAAACACATGGTCAAGGCAACAAAGGAGTGGCTCAAGAAGAAGCACATTAAGGTCCTGGAGTGGCCTAGCCAGCCTCCAGACCTTTATCCCTAGAAAATCTGTGGAGGGGGCTGAATGAACTTAGAGAGGATCTGCAAAGAGGAGTGAGACAAAATGGCGCCTGAGGTGTATGCAAACCTGGCGACCAACTACAAGAAACGCCTGTTGATTGCCAGCAAGGGTTTTGCCACCAACTACTAAGTCATGTTTTGCAAATGGGGTCAAATACTTATCCACTGAGTTACATTCAAATCAATTTATAACATTTGAAATAGTTATAAATTGGGGGGGGTACAATTTTCTGCACGTCCCTTGGGCCCTAAAATCCCACTATGACATTTCCCCTCTTGCTTAGCAGCTTCTTTAAAGTCTCAGCACCAGATGTTACTGACATTTAGTATTATGCTGTTGGGGGGCAAACCTATCACTGATGAACTCCTTGGGAGGCCAACCTGGCCTGGTTGTGACATGTTACATGTTAAAAAGAGGTGGAATAGAAAATAGGTGTGGTTAGAGAGAGTAATGTTTGTTAATGGGAGGCAATAGAAATAATGTCACACCAACCTGGTGGTACCAAAACATTTTTTGCACCCATCAGTGACCGTAGGCTTGGCCCTAACTCCCTTTATTTGAGACCTGGAGGACGTCATTGATGTCACTCATACTATATTGGGGTGTCTTTCCCTGCTCAGACACCATGTTTGGGAGGCTGTGGGATAGCTGACACCTACATTTACCAACCTAAAAATCCAATTTCTCAAAAATCACCTTCTCGAAAATGTATCATGTCTAGGCGGTGATTGAATATCACTGGATGGTTTTACTCAACTTTTGAATCTTGCAAATGGTTGCTTGTAGCAAATTTTGTGCGTTTCAGTCAAGCTCGACAAAAAAATGAAAAACAAATTACCATGAGGGAGTGACAAGATACTTCCAATTTGAGGTAACTTTTTATTTAGTCTGGGAAAACAAACGGTGTCTCGCTAGTTCATAATACGAAGATAATGTATTCCATTTAGCTAATGGCTGCCACCTACCTGAGTGTATCCATACACACTGAGAACCTGTGCCATCGGTAGGCTCGTGATGAATTGTTGATCTCCAATAAATCCAGCAATTCTACCCCGTTCCTGACAGGAATAATTGGGAATTCCGTTCTCTCTTCCACACAATATTTGGAAAACACCTTTTATAGCTTTTTGTGAATTTCCACAAGAATCGTACACATGGTAACCCAGGGTGATGTTGGGTAAAATGTTTTGGTTTCGGTTAATCTCATCAATTGCAAATTTAAAAGCCAGAAGCTTTCTGTATTGTGCGGTATCAATACTGTGGAGTTATGGCATTTGGAAAATAT
>VKOC01047668.1:0-24264 GCA_009364415.1 Spea multiplicata
CCAGCCCACCCTCTAAGAGCCAACAATGACCTGCTCCTTGCATCTTCACTCATCACCTCCTACCATGCCCGCTTACAGGACTTCTCTTGCGCAGCACCAACCCTCTGGAACTCTCTTCCCCATGCTACCAACTCTACTCTCCTTCAAACGTTCCCTAAAAACCTTTCTCTTCATGTTCTCTGTATTGCTTATTTTTACTTATTTTATTTTTATTGCTTTTTTCATTAAAGTGGAAGACATCCTGTCTCTCACTCTCTTCTCTCCAATTTCCCATTGGGAGGCATTCTGTATGTAACGGCATAAAGCATATCGGTGTCTAAGCTGTCAATGAACATTCAGATCTTCTACTATGAAGGAGCAGGGAGATGTCCCAGCTGAAGCAACAGGACTTGCCGATAAGTCCTGATGAGCTTCTTAGCACAGCTTTGAATGACCTACCATCACATCCATATGGTCACGAAGGGGCTAATCTCCACAGTTTATATCGTTCTAATGCTGGTCTCAACACACTTCTAGATCCGAGTTACTCAGTTATGCCAGGTTCAAATCAAAATTGTATGTTTACACCACTGAGTTCACTACTTTATTTGGTTTGTTTTGAAAGTATGTTTGAGGGTAAGATTCATTTTAGTGAGTCCATCTCCTTTCTGATTTAAGACAGCAGCTTTGAATATCTGGAGATGCCTGGGGATTCCTTCTTTATAACCCCAGCTGTTTTTAATGTCACTTGGACTATGGAGCTGCCTCAATGTCTGGGGGTTCCCTCCCTGTATCACGTGCTCCTGCTTGTAGTATATAGAGCTCTAAATGTCTGTCTATAATGGCCATTGCCTTTCCCAACAAATACACCTATTTAAGTCCTTGTCACTAATGTTGTATTACCCTGCTTGGAACTGCCATTTGTAGATGATATAAAGAGATGCAGTCAGTAGTCCCCAGCTTCCAGGACATCCCCAAATGGATCTGATGTGCTTGATCTCTCAGTAGCTGTTATGATACTTGGGACAGTTGGTAGCTATGCATGTTTTACGTCAAATATTTAACACTAACATATTTGACACATTTATGTTACAACATAACACTATCCTGGGCAACAGAATTCTGCAACTAGTTATGTATGCCAGTAATACTTGTGTTAATATGGTGACATACCCATGTCACGTGGCACTGACCGGAACATGCATGCATGTTGTCACCCTACGCTTGAATGACCAATTATATGACAAAACCTGTGGGAAACAATATGAAGTGTAACTTACTTTGCCATTTTTCCAAATGATTTGTCTTTCAAAGATATGGAAGTGCCAGATGTCAGACAGCGATGTATACATATACACCTTCCCAATAATACGTTTCTCTAATTCAGCGTTTTTTTGTTTTATTACTAATTTCCAGTTGGTCAGACTGTAGACACTGGGGATCTCTCCTCTCTCATTGAAGAATTTTTCCATCCCAAACTGGTCTGTGTAATGCACTTTACGTACATAGCTGTAGAGCTTAAAAACGTTAAGCAAAAAAAATAAATTAGTAAATATGGAGAATTTTGCCAGACCAAATAAATCTTTAAGACACAAAGAAACAAATTGTGATCCCAATTAAGAAGATGTGAACCCAATTAAACTAAAAACATTCTTCTGCCAGTAATTGGGAAGAACTTGGCTCCCCCTCATATTGAAAGCTGGTCTTAATTTCTCTTGATGAAATAATTTTTAGTTCACAGTCTTTTGTTGGATCCATGCAAGAGACTACACAGTGCTCTGTTCTTCTGTGTACACTTTGGCAGGACACAGACTTGGATAAATATACCTCCCGAGTGCCCATGTCTAGCTTGGCCAAAAGCCTCTTTGGACCTAGGCCTACAAGTCTGCCCTTCCTCAGCTGATGTCCCTATTTTTCTAGGGGCTCCATATGCTTGGGTTCTATTTTGCCTAGCAAGGGCCTTTTGGGTTCAGTATTTCAGACGTTTTCTTTCTCTTTTAAAAAATCACTTCAAGAATAGGTTCAATATTCACCTTGGTTTTGTAGTCAATTTTTTCTTGATTTATATCCATAGCAGTCATGTTCAGGGACAGATGCATATTCCGTAAAGCATGCGCCAGGGCATAGACCGCCGTGTACACAAGATAATTGTTACCTCCCCCCGAGTAATTCCCAGTATCTATAAAGCGCTCTTCCCCCGTGCACTTAACCGGAGTTAATTTATACAAATACATTAAAAATATATACTTTCTTATGTTTCTTGTAAAACATTTGAAATATTTCAGCCATATGTCTTCAATAAATGGATCATTTGGGCTGTTCGATGGATGGATGTTGTCAATAAACATTTCCAGGTCTTGCATGTAAACTCGTTGAGGTGCGAAGCTTATACTTCCATTTAATGTTCTCATGGCGCTTAAACTATAATGAAATACAGATATCCATGAATCTGGAAGGATAAATGTAATATTTTGTAAAATTGAGATAGATCTTTCTAAAGTTTTCATACAGCCCAAAGAGCATGTGCCACAAGCGATTACAACTTGGCTCCTTGCTTTCTTGATAATAGCAAAATCCTTTAGATCATTTGACATTGTAATGATAAACTCAATGCAGATCCCGTGGCTGGTGATCACGCGGCTCAACTCACTGAGCTCCCTCTCTCCACGTTCATCACCTGAGATGATTATTCCAACCCAATTCCAATCAAAATGTTCCAAGAAGATTAAAATGCCTTCGTAACGAGTCTGCTCATCTTGAAGAGTTCGTAAGAAGTAAGGATAAGATACTCTGTCACTGAGCTGTGGGTCAGATGTCCCGTAGCTTATCTAGGCAGATAAATAGAAGCGTTTTACCATTTTTACTAACAAACCATAGAAAATTTTCAGTCCGACACTGGTTTTGGAAAGTTCAGAGAGAGGAATCCTACATGCAGAAAGGTGTGGGTGGCCACGGGACTTTCATTAACAGAGGGAAAAGGCCAGTGGAATAAAAAGGTCACCGTCCGAGGTCGATGCAGGCGGCAAAACAGACAAAGTCCAATAAACAATCCAAAGTCAACCCAGGCAGCAATCAGAGAGGGTAGTCCATAAATTAGCAGGAGTCAGGAAACGACAATATCAGCAAGTAACAACAAAGAGTATAGTTATGTATTGTGTATCACTCAACAGCTAAGAATAAACTGAGCAGGGGATTTAAATATGGTGCCAAACAGCTGAGCTGAGGATTGGCCAATCAAAACAAGATTGAGTGAAGCCTGCACCTAGAATGTGATGTCACCTGGAGTTTGTGAGTATTCATTACAGCGCGCATTCGCTCCCAGCAGACCTGCAGCACAGGGGATAGGACCGGAGCCCCTCCAGGACCCCCGCAGCAAACCCCCAGCGGAGAGAACCGACAGCACAGCAGAAGAGGATGGCATGGAGCGCGACACCTGACGGGAAGCAGCACCATACGATTCCACGGGAAGCACCACCAGGGGCATCCCCTCGGGGGGGACTCGCCGGTAAGAGGTGACTTTTTTTCTGTCTGCACTGTTACATAAGCCAGAACCTACTTTCTTGAAGCATAAGGGGTAAAGATTTGTTCATATAAATAACAATTTATTGGCCGCAGTAACTTACTTTATTGGCTGCACCCCCCCACACTTTGTCTTTAAAATGGGGGTGTGGCCTATAATCGGGGTTTAGGGTAGGGATGCGCAATTTGTAACGTCTGATGTCCGGGACATGCAGTTCCGGACACCGGGCAGGTGTTTTTTCTTTTCTTTTTTAATTAGTCCTGCTGTGGGCAGGCAGCAAGGTTGGGATCCAGAAAACCCCGCTGCTGCCGGCACTTCCGTTGGGGCTTCTTAAGCACCGACGTAACATGACCTTCCGGCACTTCCTCATAGAGGCCTTGGAGTTAAGTGGCGTGAAGCAGCAGAGGTTGTCTACACGCATCCCTCAGACGTCCACTGGCTGCCTTCACCAGACACCAGGAACTCTGGGGGCAAGTCTGGGGATGCATTGGTAAGTCTAGAGTGGCATATCTGAGGAGCAGAGTGGCGTATCTAGGGGCAGAGTAGCATACGTTGAAGGAAAAAAAATTTTGATGCCTTGATGGTTTTGTACATTTGCCCACTGACATGATCAGTCTATAATTTTAATGGTAGGTTTATTTCAAGAGTGAGAGACAGAATAACAACAAAAGTTTTAAATTGATTTGCATTTTACTTTGTGTAATAATTATTTGATCCCCTTTCAATCAGTAAAATGTGAACTGGGTGAAAATTTTGTGGTCAAATGAGACCAAAATCAAGTTATTTGGCAACTCAACTGGCCGTGTTTGGAGGAAGAGCCCAAGAACACCATCCCCACCATCAAACATGGACGTGGAAACATTATGCTTTGGGGTTGTTAAGCTAAGGGGAAAGGACTACTTCACTGCATCAAAATGACAATGGATGGAGCCATGTACCATCAAATCTTGGATGAGAATCTTCTTCCTTCAGCCAGGGCATAAAAAATGGGTTGTGGATGGGTATTCCAGCATGACAATAACCCAAAACACATGGTCAAGGCAACAAAGGAGTGGCTCAAGAAGAAGCACATTAAGGTCCTGGAGTGGCCTAGCCAGCCTCCAGACCTTTATCCCTAGAAAATCTGTGGAGGGGGCTGAATGAACTTAGAGAGGATCTGCAAAGAGGAGTGAGACAAAATGGCGCCTGAGGTGTATGCAAACCTGGCGACCAACTACAAGAAACGCCTGTTGATTGCCAGCAAGGGTTTTGCCACCAACTACTAAGTCATGTTTTGCAAATGGGGTCAAATACTTATCCACTGAGTTACATTCAAATCAATTTATAACATTTGAAATAGTTATAAATTGGGGGGGGTACAATTTTCTGCACGTCCCTTGGGCCCTAAAATCCCACTATGACATTTCCCCTCTTGCTTAGCAGCTTCTTTAAAGTCTCAGCACCAGATGTTACTGACATTTAGTATTATGCTGTTGGGGGGCAAACCTATCACTGATGAACTCCTTGGGAGGCCAACCTGGCCTGGTTGTGACATGTTACATGTTAAAAAGAGGTGGAATAGAAAATAGGTGTGGTTAGAGAGAGTAATGTTTGTTAATGGGAGGCAATAGAAATAATGTCACACCAACCTGGTGGTGCCAAAACATTTTTTGCACCCATCAGTGACCGTAGGCTTGGCCCTAACTCCCTTTATTTGAGACCTGGAGGACGTCATTGATGTCACTCATACTATATTGGGGTGTCTTTCCCTGCTCAGACACCATGTTTGGGAGGCTGTGGGATAGCTGACACCTACATTTACCAACCTAAAAATCCAATTTTTCACAAATCACCTTCTCGAACATGTATCATGTCTAGGCGGTGATTGAATATCACTGAATGGTTTTACTCAACTTTTGAATCTTGAAAATGGTTGCTTGTAGCAAATTTTGTGCGTTTCAGTCAAGCTCGACAAAAAAATTAAAAACAAATTACCATGAGGGAGTGACAAGATACTTCCTATTTGAGGTAACTTTTTATTTAGACTGGGAAAACAAACGGTGTCTCGCTAGTTCATAATACGAAGATAACGTATTCCATTTAGCTAATGGCTGCCACCTACCTGAGTGTATCCATACACACTGAGAACCTGTGCCATCGGTAGGCTCGTGATGAATTGTTGATCTCCAATAAATCCAGCAATTCTACCCCGTTCCTGACAGGAATAATTGGGAATTCCGTTCTCTCTTCCACACAATATTTGGAAAACACCTTTTATAGCTTTTTGTGAATTTCCACAAGAATCGTACACATGGTAACCCAGGGTGATGTTGGGTAAAATGTTTTGGTTTCGGTTAATCTCATCAATTGCAAATTTAAAAGCCAGAAGCTTTCTGTATTGTGCGGTATCAATACTGTGGAGTTATGGCATTTGGAAAATATTAGTTTGTTTAAGTTGATAATGTCCTCTGCTTCTCACCTCCCCCTCCACTCTTGGCCTTCCCCTTTACTTCACCTGATCTCACTTTATGCATGAGGACATAGAAACAGAGCTTGACCCTGATTTTCTTTTCTTTTTTTTTCATCCCTTCTGTGCCTCACACACACACACACACACACACACATGGTACAGTATGTGAGGCTAGAATTGAGGAAACAAGGTAGAAGGGAAAAGACAAAGAAAGAAAGGAAGTCAGAGTGGAATAGAGAAAAAGGGGAAGAAATAAAAATGAGATATAAAAAATGAGGAAGGAGGAAGAAAGAATTAATAAAAAATGGATAAAGAGAGGCAACAAGAAAATAAAGGATCTTATGTACGGTATATTCCACCACTTCAGAACCATTATGCACCTTAGTTTTGAGGAGAGTAAAAAAAAGTTCATAAATTGGATAGCTTTTTTAAATGAATTACTATTTTATAGATATTTATTAAACTATTATCATTAAATATCATGAAACAAAAAATAAAAAGTAGAAGGAAAGAAATAGAGGAATGATATAAAAAAGAGAAAAAGAAAGAAAGAATAGGAAAAAACAAGGAGTAATAAAAAAGAAAGAGGATGGAGTAGAAAGAAAAGGAATAAAAGAGGAAAAAAGGAACAAATTGGAAGAAAGGAAAAAGGGTGGAAAAGAGGTGACAATGAACGAAAGAAAAAAGAATGAAACAGAAACAAACAAAAAGAAAAAGATGGAGAGGAAGGAATAACAGATAAAGAGTGAATGGGAACAAAGAAAAAATAAAGGGAGAGAGTTAGAGAAGGGAAATAGGGAAAAAGAAGGAAGAAAGGGAAAGGAGAGAGTAGGAAAAAAGAGAAAATGAAAGGGAAAAAGAAAGAGGAAGGGCTAGAGAAAATAAATAAATACAGAGAGGTACCTTTTTAAAGAATATAAAAGAAAAATAAAGTGGAAAGGATAAAAGTGGAAAAAAAGGAAAGTGAGAGGGAGGGAAGAAAAAGGGAGACAGAAAAAGAAAGAGGGTAAAAAGACAGAAATAGGGGGTACAGGAAAGAAGACAAAAAAGAATGGCGAAACGGAAAACATAGAAGAATGAAAATAGGGAGAAAAAAGAAAGAAAGGAACTGCATTAATGCATTTTAAACATGGGCATGTAGATAAAAATTATTACTATTAGGTACCCTTTAAAATGTAACTTTACACTTACTGCGTACACAATATTAGTTCAGGTGCAGGTGTCCCATTACGATGAACAAATTCCTTTAAATCATTATTGACCGTAAAAAGTCCTCCAATGATGATGTCTCCTTCCTGAGAATATTTATATTCAAACATGGTTCTTTTCACACGCAGATGGCACCCAGGTCCTGCTTTCTGAATCTCAGATAATCCGACTGCCGTTCTAATGAAGAACACACAGGAAATCATTGCAAAGCCATTAGAGATAGCTGGTGAAAGATGCTCGTCCATCGGAACGTCTCCTGTCCTCCTCAGTGCAGGTGATCAGCAGCAGCTCTGCAGGATCGGGTATTTATCTGCGTTCAGCTGACTCTACGTTAAACCAGGCAGCTGAGACTCATAAATACTCAATGTTCTATATTCATACATTGAGATTTATTCTCTATGTGACTAAAAGTCTCAAGGCAAAAAGACGTCATTCACAAAGGACCAAGCTCACAAATAAACAAATTGCAGTTTTGTTTAATTTTAACATCAAAAACTTTTCACACTTTCAACATCTTTACTGAACCAGCCATAGATATAGAGAATATATACTGATGTGGAGACATAAAGAAGAATTAAGGGATATACATAAGTGTTACCCAAATTATGATGTAGAGCCATAGGCGGCCAGCTGGTGGTGTGGCGCAGTGTGTTTTGTGTACTTCCTTTATTATTCACGTGGTCATGTTGTCATACTTAGCCCAACCATTAGTACCTTCTGCTCCTTGCTTGTCTGGGACCCATTACTTACTATCAGTTTCCTGTGTTTTTTTCACATCTCTTCTACACCCCCTTCTGCCCTTATACCCAACCAAGATTTAATTTCTTCCCAGCTGTTTATGTGTCTGTCTTTTATTTATTAAGTAAGAAAAGTCATTATTTTCAGTAGATCAATATGACTTCTTGGCCTTGTAAAGTGCATTGTTGAGTCTGATAAACTTTCCCCACAAACAAAAATTAGTAAACTTAAACATGCACTATATGTAAAAAAATTAGACTTGTGCATTCAGACGTATACAAGTTTTAAGGAAATTTGCCAAGTTCATCAATAAGTGTCTGAAAACGAGGAGAGACCGCAATGAATCTGTTGGGGTCTGCAGCCAAGACCCTGACAAAGCCAGAATACCCTGAGGCATAGTTTGAGGTCCTCTCTTGCCCGCTGAAAAAGAACATCACAGAGCTTTGAACCTCTGCATGTATTGTGGCAGACCAGGCCACATGTACAAGGACTGTAGAACCCGTACCCTGTCACGGAAGCATTTCGGCCATGGGCTCATGAGTGCCAGCCTCCTTCCTACAGACTATGGGCCCCAGTACGGAGTGCAACCTTTCTCCAAGTACAAGAGACTCTAAAGACTGAGGAGCTCGGACATAGATTTGAGGTTACGGCATTTTGGGAGGGGGTTTATGTGTGGTGTTACTCTCCATCGGGTCAGGATTCAAAGGACAGAGACCTCTATGGCCCAAATTGTGCACCTGGATCTGAGAACCAGCAGGTTTCAGCCAGAAGTTAGGGAGCCACCCGTGTTTAACATCCTCCCTACAGACCACAATAGCGACCCCCTACTGGGCTGGGTGCAAAGGATGACCCCCTAGGTGGGCTGAGTGCAAAGGATGACCTGATGGAGAACTTTATATGGTCTCTTCGATGTGGTCGGTCGGATGTCTGACCGCCGACATCGAAGTCAGAAAACAGTATCTGGGGACCTTGCTGCCGTCCAGCATCATAATGCCCGATGGAGCATTGATCCCAAGTATTCTGTACTTACCCTGCACCGCCATTTCTGTAGACTTCATCACTGACCTACCTCCTTCCAATATGCAGACCACTTAAATGGTGGGGGTCGACCGCTTCACTAAGATGGCACGTTTTCTCCCCATCGATCACCTCCCTTCCGCCACCGAGACAGCTACGAGAGATCTTCCACAGTCTGCCAGAGAATATTGTTTCTGACAGTGGACCCCAATTCACCTCTTCTTTCTGGAAAGCCTTCTGTGAACAGCTTCGCATATAGTGGTCCATATCCATAGCATTCTATCACCAGAGTAACAGCCAGGCCGAACGTACCAAAAAGACATTGGAACAGTACTTGCGCTGCTTCGCCACCTATCTGCAAGACTATTAGGACCACTACTTACCTTTGGCAGAGTTCGCTTGCAACAACCACATCTATCGCTCCATCTACATGCCCCCCTTTTATGCCAACTACGAGTTCCATTCCGAGCTCCCCTATTCCTCGGTGTCTGAACACATTGGTAATCTCACAAGGAGATATAAAATTCTATGCGAGACACTGAAGAAGAAGAGTATATCGCCTGGGTGATGAGGTCTGGCTGTCCACTAGACATCTTTGACTCACCTGTCACTAACACAACGAAATTGTGACTGAAATACATTGGTATTCCGTACGTCCCGTCTCATATTGCCTTTGGCTGTGAAACTCGAATTACCTAGCACTTCACCCCGTTTTTCATCTCCCTCCTGAAACCAAGGAATGTGAACCCTTTTCCTAATTGTCTAAGTCCTCCTGGTCCAATCCTGATCAACAACGTGGAGGAATACCTAATCCGTTGGAGGGGGTATGACCACGATGAAGATTCCTGGGAACCAGCCACTAAAGTCCATGCTACTGACCTCATCTCTGCCTTCCTCCGTCACCACCCTGACTGACCTGGTCCCTCAAGAGTCCAGAGGCCTCTCCTCAGGAGGGGGTACGCAGGCCCTCACCTCACTTTAATCATTCCTGAGCGGAGAAGGCGGGGAACATGCACCAATGACGTCGAGCAAGGAGGCGGGGCATCCTCTGGCGGAAGATTTAAAAACCAGCACTGAGTATCTCTCAGTGCTCAGTTATTGTGCCTATTGAGAGCTATCCTGTGCATTCCTATTGATTTATTGATTGAGATGTTAAATGTGTTAGACTCTTTTACAATTCCCGTTGCTGACCCTTGGCTATTGATATTCGGACTACGTTGCTCTCTCTTTGACCCCAACCCTTGGCTATCATTTACTGGACTTAGTAAATGATATTGTTCTTCAGTCCTTTTTTCTTCTTATTAAATCATATTGAAACATTTTTTTAATAAAAACTCATTGCGAAAAATGTATTTTTGTTTTAATTTCCTTTTATTTGCCAACCTTCCCCAGGTTATGCAGGTCTGCCCCTCAACATGCTACTCTGCCGCCTCAGATATGCCTTATACCTCCTATATGCTACTCTGGCTCCTTGATATACCTTATACCCCCTATATGTCACTATGCACGGGCAAATATTTGTGGAATACGAAAAAAAAATCCCCCCCACAAATATGAACAAGAAGGCGAACACGAAGAATTGGCCAGTGCCCAGATTTTTAATATACCTCACTTTTGCGCATTTCTTTTTACTAAGCATTAGGGGCAGGGCCGGCCCAAGACATAATGACCTTCTCATTATCTACCCTCCCTCCCTATTATCTACCCTACCCCCCTCTTTGTACTTCACTTACCTTTCAGCAGTCCTGCGACGAGTCTCCCTGCTCTGCTCCCTGGCACTGCTTTACTGCTGAGCGCCGGAAAATACGCCATATTCCGGCACTCAGCATTACAAGCCCGCACCGAGACTTAGCTAGAGGGTTTGCAGAAGAGAGAGAGGGGCCCTGAGCGGGTACTAACAACTTGGTAAGCGAAAACCACTCGGCGCTCCTCTCTCTCCTCCGCTTAAAAACAAACAAACAAAAAAAAACACTTGGTGCAGCAAAGTGCCACCTCTTCAAAAGCGCCGCCTGGGGCAATTGCCCCACTCTGCTCCATGGTAGGGGAATGTCGGACTTGCCCCCCCAATAAAAATAAGTCTGTGATAAATTTATGAAAATGAAGGGAAAAAAACATATAAGCAGTGTGATGCTCATGAAAAGATTATTAGTAATGCTGTGTAATGTGATGTAATCAGCCGTGTCATAGCATAGTAATAGGTGAAAAAGTATCGCAACTTAAGGGCTAAAACTATAAATATTCAAAGTAATTTCTTATATTTTCTTTGACACAGAAGTGTATTAACCTTATCAATGTGCTATTATTATTACTTCTTTTATTGAATAAAGTTGCACCCATTACAATAAAAGAAATCCTCAAATAATACATAGTAACATAGTAACATAGTTCATAAGGTTGAAAAAAGACCAAAGTCCATCAAGTTCAACCTATATACATATTGTGTCCCTACCGTGTTGATCCAGAGGAAGGCAAAAAACCCTTATGAAGCAGACACCAATTGCCCCGTACCGGGGGAAAATTCCTTCCCGACTCCAAATATGGCAATCAGAATAAATCCCTGGATCAACGTTCTGTCCCTATTAATCTAATATCCATAACTTGTAATATTATTGCTTTCAAGAAACACGTCCAGGCTCCTTTTAAACTCTTTTATTGAGTTTACCATTACCACTTCCTCTGGCAGAGAGTTCCATAGTCTCACCGCTCTTACTGTAAAGAACCCCCGTCTGTGCTGGTGTAGAAACCTTCTTTCCTCCAGCCGTAGAGGATGTCCCCTTGTTATAGATACCGTCCTGGGTATAAATAGGTCCTGGGAGTGATCTCTGTACTGCCCCCTTATATATTTATACATAGTTATTAAGTCCCCCCTAAGCCGTCTTTTTTCCAAACTAAATAACCCTAATTCTGATAATCTTTCTGGGTACTGCAGTCCTTCCATTCCCCTTATTACTCTGGTTGCCCGTCTTTGAACCCTCTCCAGCTCCACTATATCTTTCTTGTACACTGGTGCCCAGTACTGTACACAGTATTCCATGTGTGGTCTGACTAGTGACTTGTACAATGGTAGAATTATTTCCTTGTCGTGGGCATCCATGCCCCTTTTGATGCACCCCATGATTTTATTTGCCTTAGCAGCAGCTGCCCGACACTGGTCGCTACAGGTAAATTTACTGTTAACCAAGACTCCTAAGTCCTTTTCCATGTCAGTCGTCCCCAGTGTTTTCCCATTTAATACATATTCCCAGCCTGGATTTTTCTTCCCCATGTGCATAACCTTACATTTATCTGTGTTGAACCTCATCTGCCACATCCCAGCCCAAGCCTCCAACCTATGCAGATCCATTTGTAATCGTGCACTGTCCTCTATTGTGTTAACCACGCTACAGAGCTTAGTATCGTCTGCAAAGATTGATACTTTACTATACAATCCCTCTACAAGGTCATTAATAAATATATTAAAAAGAATAGGACCCAAAACTGACCCCTGTGGTACCCCACTAGTAACAGTCACCCACTCAGAGTATGTACCATTAATAACCACCCTCTGTTTCCTATCACTGAGCCAGTTACTTACCCCCATACACACATTCTGCCCCAGCCCAAGCATTCTCATTTTATGTACCAGCCTTTTATGTGGCACCGTATCAAATGCTTTGGAAAAATCAAGATATACGACATCCAGCGATTCACCCCGATCCAGTCCTGAGCTCACCTCCTCATAAAAGCTGATCAGGTTAGTTTGACCGGACCGATCCCTTGTAAACCCAATGCTGATACGAAGTCATACATTTATTTTCATTGAGATACTCCAAAATAGCATCTCTTAGGAAACCCTCAAACAGTTTACATACAACAGAAGTTAAACTAACCGGCCTATAATTCCCCGGGTCACTTTTTGTCCCCTTTTTGAATATTGGCACAACATTTGCAATGCGCCAGTCCTGGGGAACAGACCCGGTCACTATAGAGTCCGTGAATATTAGAAATAGGGGTCTGTCTATTACATGACTTAACTCCCTTAGAACGCGGGGTGAAGGCCATCTGGTGATTTGTCTATTTTGATTTTTTTTAGGCGGCACTGCACTTCTTCCTGGGTTAGACGGGCGGGATGTACCGGGGCATTTATCTCATCCTGCTGTATATTACCTGGCATTTCATTTTCCTCTGTGAATACAGCAGAGAAGAATATATTTAATAGATTCGCTTTTTCCTGATCCCCGTCTATAACGTCTCCCTCATTACTTTTTAAGGGGCCGACGCTTTCATTTTTAACCTTTTTACTATTTATATAGTTAAAGAACATTTTGGGGTTTGTTTTACTCTCTTTGGCAATGAGTCTTTCTGTCGCCACTTTTGCTGCTTTTATCTGATTTTTACATATTTTATTTTTTTCCCGATAGCTTCTTAGTGCTTCCTCACTGCCTTCCTGTTTTAGTAGCTTAAATGCCTTTTTTTTGCCATTTATTGCCACCTTTACATTTTTATTTATCCACATTGGTTTTCTCTTGCTCCTGACACTTTTATTCCCATACGGTATGTACTTTTCACAGTGAGAATTTAAGATATTTTGAAAAATCTCCCATTTAGTATCTGTGCTTTTGTTTTTGAGGACATTTTCCCAATTTACAGTGTTAAGGGCTTCTCTTAGTTGATCAAACTTTGCCTTCCTAAAGTTCATAGTTCTTGTGGCTCCTCTAAGAGTTCCCTTATTGAACGACAAGTTATAATGTATTATATTGTGATCACTATTTCCTAGGTGCCCTCTGACCTGCACATTCGTTACTCTGTCAGGTCTGTTGGTTAATATTAAGTCCAGTAGAGCGCCCCCTCTGGTTGGGTCCTGTACCATTTGGGACAGATAATTATCTTTACTTATAGTCAGAAAGCGGTTTCCTTTATGAGATTCACAGGTCTCGGTTTCCCAGTTTATGTCGGGATAGTTAAAGTCCCCCATAATAACCACCTCATTGTGATTTGCTGCCTTGTTTATTTGCTTTAATAATTGATCTTCTGCTGCTTCAATTATATTTGGTGGCTTATAGCAAACCCCGATCAGTATTTTATTATTTTTCTTTCCATATATTTCTACCCATAATGACTCCACATCATCATTTCCCTCACATATATTCTCCCGCAGTGTGGCCTTTAGGCTGGACTTTACATAAAGGCAAACTCCTCCCCCTTTTTGCTTTTTTCGATCCTTCCTGAATAGACTATAACCCTGTATGGTAACCGCCCAGTCATAGCTATCATCCAACCATGTCTCTGTTATACCCACTATGTCATAATTTTCTGCAGACATTATTAACTCCAGTTCGCCAGTTTTATTGATCAGACCTCTGGCATTAGTAAGCATACAATTTAGAGGTGTATGGTTTTTTCTCCTATCAAGCCTATCCCTATTAACTATTCTAACCCCTCCCTCCGCTCCACCCCCAGGTACATTTATATGCCCCAGCTCTCTATCTATACTATCTTCCCCTTCTATATTGTAGTTTTCCTCCCCCCCTTTCCCTAGTTTAAACACTCCTCCACCCTTCTGGCCTTTATAATGTGTGATGCCTTTATAATGTGTGATGCCCATATTGTACCAATTGGAAGGGACACTCTAGAGGTTACACCAGGACCTAGGACCTAGCAGAAACCGGAGGTTGCGCCGGAAGTGACGTACCGGAAAGCGGAAGTGTCCTACCGGAAGTGACACACTGGGAGCCGGAAGTGAAATTGGCACCAAAACCAGTGTCAGGCACATTATAAATATGTAACCAGAGGATAAGGACAATACACTTGAAAAAGACAGTCTAAACGCGTTGTGTTTTTAAATATATTTTTTATATTTGGGTTAATATAGGTTTTCATACCTCGTTCTCCTTATTTTAATAATAAAAGAATCAAGAAGGAAAAGAACTGCGTGGATCCTTTTACTGCCTGCAGTGGGTTCAGAAGGAAGGCATCCTTTCGTTTACACCCCAAGTGGGCACCCGGAGCTGTTTCTATAGAGCCTGTTCACGGCTCTATCTCATGTGACTTTACTCTATACCCCATTACAATCATTACTGCATTTATGGGTTACACTATGATCTCTCTGTGTCTCAATTTACAGGGCTAAAAGAGAGGTCTAAACCCCATTATATGCAATTATATATACAGATTTACCCTAAGATTGTGTATTGGGGCACCTTTATGTTTATTGTTACTTATAAAAAACTGACTGGCAACCCAACTGGGGAATATAGCTTGCAGCTAGAGAACCTTTGCAAACAGGCATTAGAGGGAGATATTATTAATGAACATGAGTCAAAATTCATTACGGGTACGCAGGAGAGATTGCCCGTTTTCTACTGTCTGCAAAAAACACACAAAAGTTTAGATAGTCCTCCTGGCCGTCCGATTGTATCGAGAATAGGATCTTTAACATCACATTTGTCACAATATGTTGACAAATTTTTGCAACCATTTGTACAAAAGACAAGTTATCATTTAAAAGACACTACTCAAGCAATTCAACTAATAGAGAGTTTTTCTTGGACCACAGAATATGTGTTAGCTACTTTAGATGTTAGTGCATTATACACGAGCATCCAACATGACTTAGGGATAGCAGCAGTGGAAAGACATCTCACAAGAACAAGTTAAATTCATCACAGAGGCCATTAGATTTATTCTAACACATAATTACTTTTATTTTGATGGTGATTATTATTTACAGCAAATTGGGGCCGCCATGGGCACCAGGTTTGCGCCAAGTTACGCAAATGTATTTATGTCAGCGTGGGAGGAAGATACCATCACCCCCATTCTTGGCGCAAGCCTGGTGCTCTGGCGACGTTATATAGACGATATTTTAATTTGGAAAGGGTCTATATCACAGTTAGAATTATTTGTTGAAAATGTAAATATGAATTCGCACAATTTGGTATTCACGCCCACAATAAGCAAAGAGAGAATTTTTAGATTTGGAGATTAAGGCTATCCTCTCTACACTAATATGTAATACATACAAAAAACCAACAGCAAAGAATAGTTATATTCGTTTTGACAGCTGTCATTTACCCAGATGGCTGATTGACGTACGTACAGGGCAGTTCAGAAGGATTAAACGGAATTGTACTTTGGCAGACAATTATAAAAAGGTGGAACAGATGATAAAGAGACACTGGTATTTATTAAAACAGGACAAAGCAATATGAGGATCTATACCATCTCGCCCACGAATAATTTACACTAAAGCACCAAATCTAGGCAATATGGTGGCTCGATCTATTAAAAGGCCCCCACCGAACGAAGTAAGCCAGTCATGGCTCTCCACAAAGGGTTTTTTCGATGTGGGTCTTGTTTAAATTCAGGGTGAGAAAAAAACAGTTATGGTTAAGACTACAGTCAATGATTTTAAGTGGGAAATTGGAGAATTAATCACTTGTAACACTAAAGGAGTTATATATATATATTACAATGTAGTTGTCATAAACAATATGTAGGGTGTACAAAGAGATCGTTGAAGAAAAGAGTGGCAGAACATGTCTATAATATCAAAAAAGGGAACTTAACCTCGTTCCAAAGCATGTTTATATGTTGACAGGTCCACCAGATATGCAAAAAGTTCCCAGTATCTTTCTCACATCTCCAGCAAGTATCTTTAACCTGTGGGTACATTTTTGCTAGCTTTGTTGGGACAAGATACCATCTATGGCAAATCTTATAAAAATTTTCTCTTATGTTTAGACAATGGAACTCCTTATTAACTAGTTGGATTGTAGATTTCCAGCTGTCCCAAGAAATAGTCCTATTCAATTCTCTCTCCCATGTCTTAATTACCTTTGGTGGTTTGTTTTCATTATCAATATTAATAAGAGTTAAACATTTAGTGATCATTCCCTTAGTATTTGTCATATTATATAGGACGTTGAGAAGAGCCCATTTTTCTCCTCTATCTAATATACCATATTTCAAAAGAAACCCTTTGACTCTAAGATACAAAAAGACTTCCTTAGAGGAAAGTAAGTATTCTTGTTGAATCTGAGGGAAGGGTTTTACTTTCTCATTAAAGCAGAGATCATAGATGGTCCTGATGCCCGCCTGTTTCCATGTTTGTAAACTGATGTTCTCCATACAGAACTCTAAAAATTCCAGTGGGAGAAAGTCCGCTATGGATTTATTTATGATTAACTTCTTCCTAATCTTTCTCCATATTTCTAAGATATCTGTAGCTACCAAGGATCCTATAACCTCCCGACAGTTACCATCTAAGTCTCTAATATGCCATGGAGCAAATGTTAGACTTTTCGATCCTGTTGTTATTTCCTCGATTTTATACCAAACTTCTTCTTTTCTATCTTTAATTTGAACAGACATCACATGCATAATGATACAGGCTTCATAATAATCCTTAATACTTGGTATCCCAAGTCCCCCATTGTTTGTCTTTCTAGAAAGGAGTGACGTACTCAATCGTGGCTTTTTGCCTTGCCAAATGAACTTATTAAAAGCCATTTGTACCATTCCTAACCAAGCTTTAGGAACCTTTAATGGTAACATTTGGAAAAGGTAAGTCCATTTTGGCAGTATGTATGATCTGATTGTATTAATTCTACCTGTCCAAGATATTTCCTTTTTCCTCCAATCATTTAGATATTTATTTGTAGTTTTCAAAAGAGGTAAGAAGTTTGTCTGTATAATCTTTGTCGGATCCTTAGTAATCTTAATACCTAAATATTCTAGGTTGTCTTTGGCCCATGAGAAGTTAAAGTTATCGAGGAGATATTTTATTTCAACCTGATTAATATTACATGCAAGCATAGTGGTTTTAATAACGTTCAGTTTATAATCTGAAAATTTTGAATAATCTTCTATTACTTTAATTAGCGCTGGTAGCGACTTTCTTGGTTGTTCTAAAAAAATTAAAATATCGTCCGCATATAAACTTATTTTACTCTCCAATGTTTTCAATCTGAAACCATATATATCCCGATTTTCTCGGATATCACAGGCAAGAGGCTCAATTGTCAATATATAAAGCAACGGGGATAAGGGACATCCCTGTCTCGTACCATTCTTGATTTCAAACCAATCAGCGTCTATGCTTGGTCCGATCGTCCTAGCGGAGGGACAGGTATAGAGTGCCATAATTGCTTGGTATGTATTACCCCCGAAACCAAATGCCTGTAGTGTGTGTCCTAGAAAATCCCATCTGACCCTGTCGAAAGCCTTTTCGGCATCTAATGACAAGGCTAGAATTGGGATACTTAATCGTTGGGAGACATCTAAAATATCTATGACTCTTCTAATATTGTTTTTGGATGATCTACCTGGGACAAACCCAGATTGATCTCGATGAATTAAATCCACTATCACTCCTTTTAATCTCTTTGCTAATATAGCAGCATAGATTTTAATATCGCCATTTAATAGCGAAATTGGTCTATAATTAGAAAGGATCTCCGGATTTTTATTGGGTTTTAAAATAGGAATTATATTAGTTCTTAACATGTCCCGAGGGACAAAAAGGTGTATGTCTACCTTTTACACCAGACTGCTTCCTCTTACATTTAGATTGGCCCAAAATTACTAATTTTTATAGAAGTCTAATAACCCATATCCTTGCATCTACTAAAATACTTATAGCAAGAAATTGGAAAAATAAAAGACTCCCTAATAGGGAAGATATTAAAACAATTACAACGTATCACTGTAAAATGGAATTGGGTATAACTAAATTAAACGGATTTAATCCCATGAAAATAACAAAATGGGAAAAACTCCTAAGTATACTACAAACCTGAATAAGATTGATTTTGGGCCCCTTCGTTCCTATCTCATCTCAAGGAAAAATACTTTATATTTGTTTTTGTTTGTATGATTATGTTACTTTGCTGTTTTGTCTAAATGGAAAGCATATATATGCAATGTCCATAAATTCGTCGTTATTGTCAAAACCAAATAAAAATTAACATTAAAAAAAAAAAAAAAAAAAAAAAGGGAACTTAAAACATCCATTATCTGTTCATTTTGCTCACATCTACAATAAAAATGGAGTTTTAAAGGTCTACAAAAAAATCGAAAGAAACTGGCGAGGGGGCAGTTACCTTAATCAGATGTCGAGGGCAGAAACCAAAAAGATCTATGAATTGCAAAGTTTGGAACTATATGGCTTGAATTTAAGTATAGAACTTTTTGGTTTTATGTAGAAAGATGGGCTCCCTACCCGTGACCCACTCTGGAACAATTGGTAGAGTGGCCCCCGGGAGGGATCCTATCATCTACTGATATTTTCATGAAAGGTTTCTTGTATCTTATTTTCATTTTGTATTTTTTATTTTCTATTTTATTTATCGTTTATATTTTTATTATTTATTTATTTATTTTACTCTTTAGTTTCATGTAGATAAACGAATGACCAAATAGCAATTAAATATGGAATCTCGAGTACTCTTTGCATGTTTTTTTTTTTTGTCTTTTAAGCATTTCCACCTTTATTCTATTGTTGTCATGTGACTTTTATGGTCAGTATAAAAGAGAGGTCAGATACCTCTAAACTTACAGCTACTGAGGAAGGGGACTGCTCTAATAGCTACTATACCCCGAAACGCGTTTAGCTTGTGTTTAAACACACTACTACTATATTGGACACTGTTCAGACACTGGCCGCTAAGCCGGCGGCAATTGTGGAAGTTTGGGAGGCACTATTTGCACTTTTTGCCTATATGCTGATTGACTGCGGAATCCATGCGAACACCCAGCGAATACCATTACTAAGTTGGTCTTTGTTTGCGATTTCGGCCGGAACGTCCTACACACAGTTAACAACTGACTGATTCTACTTGAGGATTAATCTTTTTACTTCTTTTTTTATATATATACATAAATTACTTATTTACCTACCTTTTTTTTTACCCCTGGGCGGACAATTTATTACGACTTAATCTATGACCAACAGCTAGCCCCTATATGTCTCTCATCTCCTCCCAAGTATGACTGATGTGTGAATGATATGGTATTTGTGACTGACCTTTGGCTGTTATATTTACAGCTTATACTAAATATCCTGTAATTTACTTTTTTGCTGTTTTTCTTTCATTCGGTGGGGCCAGAATTATAGTGTTTGTTTGCTCATAATTTGTCCTTAAACAAATATACAATTTATTGTAGTACTAAATACAGTAACGAATAAGGACTGGATATTTTGTTTTGTTTTGATTAAGCGTTTAAATCCATTTAAGATTATATACTTTTTTGTTGGCAAGAAAGAATTGACATTGTAATGCCCTACCAATGTACTTTACATTTGTGTCAAACTGTTTGAAAATTAAAATAAATATAAATATCAAAAAAATCTTGTGGAAAGGCTTCTTAAAAGTCTTTAATAATGTGTGTGAGTATATAATATAATATATATATATATATACACACACAGTATGTCACAAAAGTGAGTACATCCCTCACATTTTTGTAAATATTTTATTATATTTTTTATGTGACAACACTGAGGAAAAGACTCTCTGTTACACACAATGGGCCCATTAAGGCAGGTTTAGATAGCGCTGTCCCTTTAAATGTCAGTTAAGCAGCACACAGGTACCTCACAGGCCCCTGCCTGCAGCACAAGTGGTGTATGGGTAATGGCCACCTACTGGACCCTCTCTGTCAGACTCACCGGCAGCTTCATTCTCAGCAGACATGAAAAAGACTTCCCTCCAGCAGAGCTCAGCATGCGCAGGACGCAGCACTCTGCAGACACAGGGTACTCTGGGGTTTAAGGGACTGTGAAGCTGCAGCAGCCTTACCAGCTCCTCTGTGCTAAGGAGGATGCTCCAGCTTCCCCAACACAGTCTCTTACAGGGAGAGCACAAAAATCTAATCAGTCACTTTGGGCCTAGTCCTGAGCTCTGTCACCATGGAGCTTCTTCCTTCCTGCTTCCCTCTCATTCTCTGCCCTCCAGCCTCCCACATCCATCCATAAACACCCAGCAAATGCCTCACTGTCACCTGATTGGTGCAGCTGATCACAGGACCTGCTTGTAGCTCCTCCATTTTGAGTCCTGGCAGTGGCTGAGGGGCCCATCAGCAGAAGCAGCAGTAAAAGTGAGTGAGAAAATGGTGGGACCTGCATACATAATACACAGCTGTGAGGGGTCTGAGATTTTACTTCAGGAAAAATAAATGCTGTTTAGCGCCCCAAATGTTTAAAACTCTCCCTAAGTTACCTGTATTCAGGGCACCAGCAATTGAAGTGCTGTGAGTACTTTATTAATATTTAACTCTATGTATCAGTATATAATTCTCTAATGTATATAACTCTATGTATCAGTATATAATTCTCTAATCTAGATATCAGTATATAATTCTCTAATGTATATAACTCTAAATATTAGGAATATAAATATATAATGTATAGATATATATATGTATATCAGTAAGCTTTAGCAGTATTTAACTCTATATGTAAGTATATGAATCTCTTATGTATATAACTCTATATAACAGTGATATAATTCTATATCAGTATATAAATCAATATCTGAATATTACTATCTCGGGTATATAAAACTCTGATGTATATATCTCTATACCTGTATATTACTGTGGGAAGCACTATAATGTATATAAATCTATATCTGTATGTAAAGTAAATTTAGTATAGGTGATACCTTTATTGGCCGATAGCTTGTGAGGCTATCAGGGCCTCATATTATAGCAGATAATATATAAATGCTATAATATTCCTGAATGCATTTATAGGGTAATATGTGAAGTGGGGATGTGACCAGTTTGAACGTATAAATAAATACTGTATTTGTTTGATTATCAGAGCAAATGCTCTGAAAAAAAGTATCCAGAGGATGCGATTTCACTGGGTTCTGCCGCCGGCGGTGCGGTGCCCCCCACCTACTTCACCTCCAACATTGGTGTCATCCTGCGATGTCAGCGGGACCTCCTGCCCCCATGCCTCAAGAGAGGCACCAGGTAGCCGGAACTAGGAAGTTCCCAGAAATTGACAGGAAGTGGTACACCTTGGGAAAACATTTTAAGTTTTTTTGTTGTTGGGTCATAGTTATATATAGTTACATACATATAGTTAGGCTGAAAAAAGACCTGCGTCCATCAAGTTCAGCCTTTCCTATATCTGAAATTTTTTTGCTGTTGATCCAAAAGAACCCAGTTTGGCTCCTTTCAATTTTGCACTAACCAGGGAAAAAATTCCTTCCTGACCCCAAAATGGCAGTCAGATTTCTCCTTGGATCAATACGCGGTTTCCCCATAATTAAAGATTTTATCCCCGAATATTATGTTTTTCCAAGTATTCATCCAGTTGCAGTTTAAACGTCTGTACAGACTCAGATACAACTACCTCTGCAGGCAGAGAATTCCACATCCTTACTGTCCTTACTGTAAAAAACCCTTTCCTCTGCTTTAGACTAAATCTCTTTCTTCCAGTCTAAACGCGTGACCCAGCGTCTTAAGCATAGTCCTGTTTATGAACAGATTTCCACACAATGGTTTGTATTGGCCCCGAATATATTATCATATATATTATATATTATCATAATGCTATCATATCCCCTCTGAGACGCTGTTTTTCTAAACTAAACAGATTTAAATGTTTTAACCTTTCTTCATAACTATAGTGCTCCATTCCTTTTATTAATTTTGTAGCCCGCCTCTGAACCCTTTCTAGTGCTATGATATCCTGCTTTAGAATAGGTGCCCAAAATTGCACAGCATATTCAAGGTGTGGCCTTACCATTGATTTATAAAGGGGCCAAATTATATTTTTTCCCGCAAATTGATGCCCCTTTTTATACACGACAATACCTTACTGGCCTTAGCGGCTGCTGACTGACATCGCACATTGTTGCCTAGTTTGTTGTCTATAACAATTCCCAAATCTTTCTCATTTGTCTTTATCCCTAATTCACTACCGTTTAGGATGTAGGTTGCTTGTGCATTCCCTACCCCAAAGTGCATAACTTTACATTTACCTACATTAAATTTCATCTGCCATTTGTGTGCCCCCCCCAGTCTATCTAAATCCCTCTGCAGCACAGTAATATTACTTTACCTAGTTTAGTGCCATCTGCAAACACAGAAACATGATTTTCAATGCCTATTGCCAGGTCATTTATCATCACTGTCTGGAATAAGGAAAGTGTTTCTGCAGTGTGAGAGAAGCACTAGCTTTACCTTACCGAGGCTTTTTAGTAGCGCACGTTCCATACAGCTTGTGACATTTCTACTATTTGTTGGTTTTATCAAGATTCCCATGTTAGACATTCCCACACAAACTATGCATCACTTTTGTTCTGAAAAAATAGGGCTTTTGTTTGAAACCAACGAAACATGCAAAAAATAATAATTTTGAGAACTTCGTCACAGTAGGTGCCTCAGCTAAACAATGACCGGATTAATGTTCGGGAACATTCCATTATTACACCCCACATAGATATTTTTTCATATTCTAGTGGGCTACATCCACCCTCAAATAGTACCCTATAGGGTAGCATTTTAAAATATCTGAATTGAGGGGTTTGAGAGTAATGAAAACTCAAGTCTTACAGGTATTTCCTAATCTTGCTTCACCTTTTGAGTCTGTACCTGTATATCTATAGGGTAACAAAACGGTCAATGTAGGAAAGAATGTGTGTACAAAATGGTTACAGAAAGGAAAAAAGTAACCATACCTACTGCAAGAAGTTACAAAGCAGGGTTTCAAGTCATTCTCAGTAGGATATATAGGTGAGAGCTTCGCCTATCTAGGTGGGACAAGAAATTACAAGCGTCCCAGAACCTTCCATTTATCTTCAGTGTTTTTTTCTGCCCTAACCTGGGTAGGTGAAGCTTCATCCCTTGTTTGGTTTTCTGAGGATTGTGTCTTATCTCAGTAGCTTCATCTCGTTAGCCTGCCATTGTTTGTTTCTTGGGGACCATTCCTTTCTTCCACATCAGAGTAGGATAGGATTCATGGGCAGATCCGTATTTACCTAACTCTAGCAGTCAGAGGAAGGATCCATAACTTTGTTTCCGTGTAGCTCACTCGGCTGGCCTTGGACTGTGTTTTCTGTATATTGGAGATTCTGTAACACTATATGGCCATATTTTTCTTAGCAGAGCTTCACCCGGCAAACTTCCGGGCATTCCGGGCAGGTATGATAATACAGTAGGGTTGCCAATGTGAAAAAAATACACTTTCCCCGGCAAGCTTTTCTTCTAATTGAGGTAGAAGCTAAGTATCAAATGATGTGACCCTTGACCTTGAATCTCAAAAAAAAGTGTGTTTTTAATATTCTGGGTAAAAAATATTTTATACAGTTAAATGCATTCTTCCTTTGGTATTAGTTTGGGCTTTGGGAACAGGAGT
>VKOC01047672.1:0-27204 GCA_009364415.1 Spea multiplicata
CAAAAAAAATAAAATATATATATAAAAAATATATTTTTGTGAGCAAGTCCTAAAATTAGCATATTAGCTTAAAACAATTCTCGCATGGAAAGAGTTAAAATACTGGCATATTAAATGCCCGTGGGGTGTCTACTTTTAAAAAATGTATGATTTGATGGGGTAAATTGAATTGGCCAGGTTCAACAACGTCCCAATTAACACGGGGGAAGGATGGCCACACATCTAATTTCCAATTATAAAAATGCACATGTACCAAATGTGGCCTTTTAGTTCCCCCAAAAAATGACACACCCATGCATGTGGGGTATCACTGCACTCAGGAGATGTTGCTGAACACATTATGGGGTGTGGTGTGACAGCGGCATATACCAGGAGCTGTAAATTCATACATAAAGTAGGTGTGTGTGGGAAAAATACACACACAAAAATACTACTGCAAACTTTGAAAAAATGCTGGTGGTAAAATGTGTGCATGGAAAGAGTTAAAATACCAGCATTTAAAATACCCTGTGGTGTCTAGTTTTGAAAAACATATGGTTTTATAGGGCACACTGAAATGGCCCGGCTCAAAGATGTACCAAATAGGGCATGGGCAGTGGATCCCCAAATGCCAAAGTTCAACATTGAAAAAATGCGCATGCCCCAAATGTGGCCCTTTTGCTCCCAAACAGCCAGGCAAAATCATTCATGTGAGGTATCGCTGCGCTCAGGAGATGTTGCTGAACACATATTGGGGTGTTTTATGATAGTGACATATACGAGAACTTTTTAATTCATACCTGAAGTAAAATGTGTGTGGAAAACCAAATGCAAAAAAATGACTACCACAAAGTTTGACAAAGACTGGTGGTACATATGGTGCATGGAAAGAGTTAAAATACTAGCATTTGAAATACCCTGGGGTGTCTAGTTCAAAAATATATGGGTTTATTGGGCACACTGAAATGGCCCGGCTCAAAGATGTACCAAATAGGGCATAGGCAGTGGATCCCCAAATGCCAAAGTTCAACATTGAAAAATGCGCATGCCCCAAATGTGGCCCTTTTGCCCCAAACAGCCAGGCAAAATCATTCATGTGGGGTATCGCTGCGCTCAGGAGATGTTGCTGAACACATATTGGGGTGTTTTGTGATAGTGACATAAACGAGAACATTTTAATTCATACCTGAAGTAAAATGTGTGTGACAAAACAAATGCAAAAAAAATGACTACACAAAGTTTGACAAAGACTGGTGGTAGATATGGTGCATGGAAAGAGTTAAAATACTAGCATTTAGAATACCCTGGGCTGTCTAGTTTTCAAAAATATATGACTTGATGGGGTAAATTGCATTGGCCGGGTTCAAAGATACCCGAAATGGCACATGGGGGAAGAATTACCAGATTTGGAAAAAATGGCTTTGAAATAGCAAAACGCTACCTGTACTTATTGCCCCATAATGGGTAGAAAAAAGCAAAAAAACATAAAAACATTGGGTATTTCTAAACTCAGGACAAATAGTAGAATCTATTTAGCAGGTTTTTTCATTACCTTTTATAGATGAGTAAAAGATTTTTCAACTAAAAGTTAGAAACAGTCATTTTTTTCTAAATTTTTCACCATATTTTATAATTTTTTTAATAGTAAATAATATGATACAATCAAAACAATGTCATCTAAAGAAAGCCCTTCTTGTCCTGAAAAAAACAATATCTAATGTGTGTGGGTTCAGTAAACGGGAAAGAAGAAAATTACAGCTAAACGCGAGCAGCGCAGAAATGTTAAAAAGGCCATTGTCACCAGGGGAACAAACAGTAAAATCAGCCTGTCACGAAGGGGTTAAACAGTCTCTCACAAATAAAATCCTGTGATATCTCAAGATTTCTACAATGAGTAGGGGCATCTTTATGGTGTATACCTACCGAGCGCCCATATAATTGGCATAGCCCCCTGGCAGGGTTAAATTCTTTACAGCTGGAAAACAGCGGTGCATAATGAATATGTGCGGAGTATAGCTGCATGTAATAAAAAAAAATAAGCCAAGACACATGCTTCGTATCATTATAGAGTGCACCATGTTTATTTTTAGGAGGTATAGCCCTGAAAAAATCATGTTTACCTCCTCTAAAAAGAAGATTTTTTTTATTTTTTTTTAAACAAAATAAATTAATCCCCTCCCCATGCAATAGGGTTATCGCTTGCCGAAAAAGTAGCAGACTCTGGTCAATAAAGCTCTCCCCCCCCCCCTATTGTAATATTCCTGTACGGGAGGTTGATTTCTTTTCTTTTTCTGCATGAGATCGTGTATATATATATATAAAGGAAAAACTTTCTCTCCCTTTTTAACAAGGCAGATAAAGAGCTTCTATATTCTTTTTTTCTTCTTCTCAGAGCGAAAGAGGTAAATAATTTAGCATTGTTAACTATATAAATAGAGATGAAATAAAGTCGGCTAGGGCTGAAACTAATCGATAAAATCGATAATGAAAATCGTTGTCAACGATGCTCTGGCTGCCATCTTGGTATTCCAACTGTACCCATGGAGTTCTATGCTATATGAGGCTAGTTCCACCCTTTGGTGTGGCTAACCTTGCTTGCGGGGGGGGGGGGGGTGTAACATTACTTTCTTATGCGCATGTACAGAAAGTGCTCCTTCTGATTGCAATGAGAAGTCTTTCCTGACACTGATTGGTTACTTCAATGCAAATTGATGGACCACAGAGAAGCTGCAGCTTCTCCATAAGGTTAGTGTCTTTCACATACAAATGATGAATGCATATTGAAGTACTGTGTCATTAGACAGTCCATTTAACAAAAAGGTAGGTCCCTATAGAAAAAATAATGAAATTAAATATTGCAACATTTTACAATTTATTTTTTTAATTTCTCTATTCGTTCACAGGTATTACAAAGATATGTAGGCGTCACCATACATTAATAAGAAACAGATCTGTGCATGGATGGTAAAGCATATAAATTCCATCTATCACAAAGGAAGCATAGTTGGTTGAGATGTGTTCAAGTATGAGTTTGCAGGTTTGTTGAGATACAGAACGTTTATGGAGGTAGAAACCCTGTCAAGCTCTGAGGTTGTTCTGTATAATGACGGCTCAAGTGGCTCCAGTATGCTTTATACAGGGACAACAAAGGTTATCTTAGCAAGGATGTTCATCAGGGTTAGCCCGCACCCGCCATTTCTCACACAGTTTAAGACTATAAAATTTTGATTTACCATCACTAATTGAATTAAGATTAAGATCATTTAACCACTACTATCCTTAACCCTATAACACTAAGATAATCTTGACCCTCTCTCTTCCATCCATTGGTCCCGAATTCCTTATTCAACTTCTTTTAGGAGTTTATTTCTTGTTTCCATGACAACTGGACGAACAGATGGGTTCTCAGAAAATGTTGGACAAATTTCGAATACGAAGAAAATTTCCCCCCCTAAAAAACTGTCAGCATCCAAGTCTAATGGTAACCATAATGGGGACTAGAAAGTGACGATAAGTACAGCTTTAAAACTAAGAACAATACCTTATCAAGTCAGCTCAAATTCCTTTAATCTGTATCTTAAAGATAGAAACCAACATGTGTCTAATATTTGTTCCATTTCCGCATAAAGATTTACATTTACAGAACTAGCCATATGCATACTGCAGTATGTTAAAGATACCATTTTTAAATTGCATTTTATTGCTGGGCCCACAGTAGTTCTTCTGGCTCTCACAAAAGCCTGTTTCCAAAAATAACACTTTGGGGTCAATTCACTTAAGGAAGAGTTGTAATGGAAGTGGTTTAAACACGGTGCGTTCCTTCATATAAGCGTCCTCTAGCATTGAAAAAGCATTGTTTCAATAACCAAGCATAAAAGAGCTGCCTGACAAATTATAACCTTTTAGTTAAAATCAAGGCTAATGAGGATCAATTCTAAAATCACCCAGAAATACATTTATAATTCCCTGTACCCTTGTGTTCTAAAAAGGAGTCCTTTAGTCTTCTATACTGAGAATGGAAATCTAGTTAATATACGCAGAAGGCACTGTAATTAAAATACCGTGCTGCCACAGGTACATGAGCCTAGAGTTTTCCTCTTAAAAGAGGGCTTTTTTCATACACCAGCTGCTTAGCCAGGGACTGTGCTTCTGTGCCGTAGATCCCTGAGGCTTCAGCTTTAAATACAGGGCACAGGTCCTGCTCACTCCATCTGGGAAGAGACAGAAGCAGAGGTTGAATATAGCATGAGTGGCCATTACATTCGCCGTTATTCCAGTGCGTTTGCCTATTCACTGCTTACCTTTCAGCACAGTACTTGTCTGTTTCTGATGCTCCGGCCCATGCGGCATGTTCAAGTAAGAGTGAACCTGGAGGTACAAGAGTGACAGAGGATATGCCAGATACTCTCACAACTTTTAAATTTCGTTTTTTCTAAAGCTTAATGGAAGGTATTCACAATATGTTTTACAGGCATCATTTTCAAGTCCCATTGGCAGTCTGCCTTACCAATATAAATCTTAGCAAGACTGTAAGCAAAGTCTCTAGCTGCAAGTTCCATGAAGCCACCTCCTCTCTCTCCTGCTTGTTGTATAAAGATTTTGAGCTGCTGTAGTGCCTTCAATGAGACATGCGCAGGTTTGGAAAGCCCAGGTACGTTAGATGCAGCATCCAACTTATCCTGAACATGGAAACACAAATAGCAATTAACTTCATTCATTGACCTTCATTGATTTGTAACATCATTGGCTTATTTAACAAACACTTTGTATAAATTGTTCTTTCAAGAGGCAGAAAAAGCATGGCAACATTTAACAAATGTAATGTAAACTCACATCCTGGGTCTAGGATCCCACTAAAAAAAGTGTGTCGTAAAGATCACATGACTAACAATGAGACTCTGTTATTGTTGGTGCATGGGGATAATTTTCTGTAACGATGAGACTAGCCAACAGTACAGCGGCTAGGTGTCAGAACACGTTTTCACTACGGCAGTCCAGTCTCATTTGCATCTTTCAGAGTCCTGTGTTAAACACAGTGCTGCTTTTTCCGATAGCGGGACAGCTCAATAATGTGACTTACCTGAGTGGCAGAGAGGTAGGCACTCAAGATATGTCCTTTGCTCTTCATGACTGAGCGCAAGACATCTAGAGACAGGATGTTGGTTGTCCCTTCCCATATTGTCAGCACCTGAAATAGGAGAAAAGCAGCAAGATAGCTGCAGTCCTGCCCTCTTTGCCCAAGTCCCATTCCACCTTACCTGAGCATCTCTGAGCATCGCAGGCAGGCCCGTGTCTTCCATGTAGCCCTGTCCACCGAAACATTCCAGCCCCTCTGATATAACTGCAACAGCCTGGCGCATAGACATATAACAGAGCATGTAATGTTCCTCCTTGTGTTCACTAAAGCCAGCTCAGCAGTGGCATACATGGCAATCACGTTTGCTGGGTTTACCTGTTTTCCTGTGTACAGTTTGGCAATGGGTGTAAGTAAACGGAGGAGGTAAAGATCCTGTTCTGTTGCCATGTTTGTTTCTTCCAGACCCAACAGACGAGCAACTTCCATCACAAGCAGAAACGCTCCACGCGCCTCCACCTGAAAACAGCGGTGTACACTATCAATAGGGCCATGGACAATATTAAGGTGTTCTGATGCTGATAATGCTGACTGTGATCCATTACATTTATTTAAACTCATACAGAACCATTTTTGTAGCAGAATAATGTAGATATAAAACAGGGTTTTGTATCTGCTGCAGTATTTCCCACATGCTTGAATTTTCTCAGGCAATTAGCATGTAAGGGAAGGTGAGATAAATAGATGCACCCAAGGCACACTTGGTAAAAACCAAATTAATAAAGAGAGCCTGTCATCTCATCTACACTATATAACCAAAATGATATGTTTCAGTCATACCCGTTGCTGACAGGTGTATAGAATGAAGCACATCGGCAGCCATCTCCACAGACCAAACATTGGCAGTAGAATGCGTCATACTGAAGAGCTCAGTGGCTTTAAACACGGCACTGTCATAGGATGCCACTTTTGCCACATAGTTGAAACATGAAATTTCACCCCTGCTAGATGTGCCCAGTCCATCATGATGATGCAATGAAGAACAAATGTAATTTAAGCACAAACATGCTTTTTTGGAAGCAATGTGACATTTCAATGAGCTTAAATTAGCTTGTCAAAAGGCATATGTAAGTGGAGAGCATTTGCAGCATCCATGCATTTTCTGAGTGGACGGTAAACTCACCTCCATGCGTGTCATAGTCTGTATGTGTAGCGGGTGGTCCTTTATTAGTTTTCCAAACACAAATCGTTTGGCCGCATACTCCCTTGCTAAATTGATCACCCTGAAATGCAAAGCCCAGAGATCAACAGGATGCATTCTCATAGCATATTTGTGCTGCTTTCGGACTCATAGAATTCACCTCCTCATTTCAGCTGCTGCAGAGATGGTGTTGTATATGCGAGTAATAGTCAGCATGCTTGAGATCGAAGCCACTCCGCGGCCCTCGGGAGAAATCTAGGGAGAGAGGAAAAAAGTGCACTAATCTGAAACCAGAGTACACTTGCACACACTAAAAGTGGCTC
Organism: Spea multiplicata; assembly: GCA_009364415.1. Taxonomy (NCBI): domain Eukaryota; kingdom Metazoa; phylum Chordata; class Amphibia; order Anura; family Pelobatidae; genus Spea; species Spea multiplicata. The sequence continues at coordinate 6,578 of VKOC01047672.1, forward strand.
CACTGCTAAGAATCAGATTCAATTTTAAATGCCACTTCTAGGCTTTGTGTAAGTGTTGCTTTCAAATACTGTTTTTAGTTTATTCCAGTCTGTAAGTTGTACTAGAAGTAAGTTGGTCTTGGCCGATACCTTGACAGAGACATTTTTAAAAAATATAAGTTGTAATTTGACAATCTGTTTAATTTAGCTGTTCCACTACTCCAGTAAAAGTAGTCAAGTTTACACAGAAGCCTGTTAAAGAAACTAGTGCCAGCAGTGGCAAGGAGGGGAGTAGCCAGAAAGCCTAATGTTACTCTATATTATTATGTTAGCTTTATGTAACCTACCAGTAAAGCCTTGACCCCATCAAGTAGAAGCTCAGCTGTTGCCATCGGTCGAGTACCCAGTTTATCTTTAAGCCTCTGAACCTCGATTCCATTCAGCTTCCCATCTGCACCTCGAACTTCCAGGTAAAAAAGCGACAGCCCTCTAGTTCCCTGTAGAAAGAAAGAGGCTACGCTTTGAAAATCTACTGGTTTAGATACATTTATATTCCTGATGCAGAGTACAGGGAGAAGTAGATGTACTAATCTCCAATAAACGTTGTCTTCCAAGCGGCAAACAACAGTGAAAGTGTGCACCGATACCAAGGGACGTTGTTCCCTAGTAGATGCCAGACAAGGGCGCTGGACCCAGGGAATCTTATGGTCCCCTAATAATGGCGCCAGTCACAGCTACCTATATTTTTTACATAAATGGTTGAGTTAGGATTGGGATTTTCGGGTACCTGTGTGACGCTCTTTTTTAATATCAGCATTGGGAATTTCAGTTGGATGTATTCTTTTGACTCAAAACAAATATGGTTAAGGCTTATTGTGGCTTTGTTTAAAAAAAAATGGTAGACCAACAGTACCCTTGTTCATATGCATACGAGGGGAAATTAAACTATTTTCATGTTAAATACATTTCTTGCAGCATCCTATAAATATTACTGTATCATATAATAAAAATAAAATAGGGTGCGTGGCGGTGAATGGAATGAGGAGCGTTGTGTGAGAGCTATGAGGTAAGGCCGAAAATCCACCAGGAACCTGAATTACACATAACATAGAAGAGGATCTCATAGAGAACACAAGATCATTCCTTTTTCACGCTGAAACTAAAAAAGAAATAAACACCACAAAATGGCGTAACTCCCATGCAATCAGTGTTGGATGAAAAGGTACTTTGGTGCTGACAACAATGATCGTGGCTCTAAAACCTACAATTCAAAACAAGATGCAAAAACTGTCCAACAAAATTAGAAGACATAAAAGAAATGGGTGAGCGGACTGCACACTTAGAAAAAAGGAGAGAGAGACAACAGAAGCGCACGACGGCCTGGATGTTGCACATCTCTTACTAGAGCAAAAATGCAACAGTGTGAGGGTCTCGCCTTGATAATGTCACAGTGGGAGGAACTAGTGAAGAGGTTCAAGCAGCAGACCTGGCAAGCTTCCTTACAGACCTATTTCACACAATGGTCACCAAATTAAGCCCTCGCCGTGGACAGGACACAAAGGTTGCCTAAACCACGTTAAGTGAGTAGTGAGGCTCCCAGGAACGTGATGGCATGGATCCATTTTTTAGAAACCAAAGAAGCAATCATGCAAGCTTCTAGTTCAGATATCTCTTTACCAGTCAAATGCTCATCACTTCAATTCTTTAATGATCTATCACAACGGGCTATGCTAAAAAAAGAGAACTCAAGGGAATTACCACTATCCTAAGAGAGGTACAAGCAAAATACAAAATGGGCTTTCCCTACCAAGCCAACTGTCCTCAGAAATACAGCCTCAAAGCTAAACGGCACTTCAACTGTGGAAGAACCGGAGAAAACACAAGACCATGGCCTTTTTGAAAAGGAATCAGATGATCTATCCAAAAGGTAGATGTATACTACTCAGATACATGCTCAACAATCAATGTTATACTCCATTAAATGTCTACTTCCCCAACTCAGGCCAAATTATACTAATACAAGAAATGAAAACCGTTATACTACAGCAAACAGACTCCCTGGATCTACCCCAAATACCAGTATCAGACTGTAAAACACTAGCTGTTAAGCTAAGTGAAATTCACAATGATGTTTTTTTGTACATATTACAATTTCTTGGTTTTTTTTAATATCTGCCAAGTAAAGATTTGTACATAAAGCACATAGAGAACACTTACATCTAAAATATTTTGTACATTCTATAGCGACTGAGCGATCATTAACCTACCTGCACTGTTTGACCTTGGCTATTGATCACCCTGCCTAAGGTCAAGCTCATGTCTGAGTCTGTAGCTGATGTGAACCATTTGTACCCATGAAGCCGATAAGTCCCATCTTCCTGACAACGTGCCACTGTCTCTGTTCCACCCGCTGCAGAGGGAATGTAACAAAAATATCTGGTCACATATTGCCCTCTCCGATTTACTGGAAATAAAACATACTAGTGTTACCTACCAACATCTGATCCTCCTCTGCGCTCTGTCATCCATTGTCCGGAGGTCCAGAAATGATCGGGGTTTCGTGAGGTCAAATGTTTAAAAGCATTTTCTAGAGTGGCTGGTGTACCCAGAGACTGTTAGAGGAATAGAGGTCGAGAATTAGATGTGGGCTGGTTTGGCTGTATTAACCCGGTGATGTGATTCATGGCCATATAAAAGACACTCCTTACAAATCCTAAGTGAGCAGTGGTGTATTCTGGCCTTCACCAACTAAGTGGGCAGTAGTCAGTATTGGGCATTACTGTGCAGCTGCTCAAAGGGCAATATTTATTCAGTAAACACATGCACACTTCTCTGAGCTCGAAGGATCCTGATTAACAGAATTTAAAAATAGTTGGTAATCTATAATCTATAATGTCCTATTTGGTTTGCAAGCATATAAATGAAAACTGGTTGTAAAGTAGTCGTTATCCCATTTGTGACACCCACTATTAGCATCATATGCAAATTATCTTGCAATAATTATATGTTAAGGGGAAAAGCCGATTACTTTAAAACCCGTTTTCTATAAATGTGCAAGCTTCCTTGGAAAGGGCAGGACATTTTCTATAAATGTGCAAGCTTCCTTGGAAAGGGCAGGACATTTTTTTTGTTCTGAATTGTCCAGAGTCCATCAGAATGCCCGAAATGCATTCTTTGCCTGCAGTCAAGAAAAGTCACCGTAAGTAGATGCTGTAGCTCCAGAGACATGGTAATTTTGGAAACAAAAATAAGTATCACTGATGATCCAAAGTACTTATTTAATTATTAACAAAAGTCATAAGGTGAAGTAAGGGGCTTATTCACAAAATAGTGAGTTGCATAAGATGACATGTCACATGTCCAACTTAACTACACATTATGGACTGTCTTCTGTGAGAAGGTCTAGGTTGGCCCAGTATGCATAATGACTAGACATATCAGAGAACATTGTATGTGAGTTCATGGCATGTTATCTCCATTATGTGGATGATAAGCTGAAATATTTCATTGCACATTAACTCACTATTTAGTGTATAATTGCCAAAGTTTCACATACCACTGAGCTGACAATAACAAAAAGGTGTATCCTCTAAGTTGTGTGCTTGCAGGAGAGTTGAGGTATTTAAACTCCCTAATATCACTGCATTAGAAAGCAGAAACAGCTGTTCTTCAAGGTTGATATTATTTAATACATGGTCATATCAGGGAGCTGGAATGTTTGACCCAAAACTCACACAACCCCACATGTTAGTGAATACGAACCATTTCAAGTTCCATATTTTTCTGTATTCTTTGAACAGAATTCAAAGATCACTCTTTTTATAGTTAAAAACACACAGCAGGACTCTTATATTCAGCCCTGCTGGACACCACTTGTAAGACCAAACCGTATTACTATAGTTTCTGGGAGAACGAGTTGGGGGTCCAATTCTCGGACCAGGAGTGGAGTAACATTGCGTACCTTACTCACAAGGGGTCCATTTGCAGTAAAACGTAAGAACTGACGTTTAAGATACTCACCAGATGGTACAGGGTCCCAGCGGAACTCCACAAGTTCTTGCCTCAGGTTTCTGCGCAGTGTTGGCGCTGCGAGTCGCACACAGTTTCCTATGTTCACATTTGGTGGGATTGTCCCTTGGTACGTCCATTTTGGTCTATTGTGTTTGCGGTTATCAAAGAGGTTTGTGACCCTGACTACCAGTTGACGTCTCAGCTGGTTCTGCTACAGGCCCCTCCTATCCCAATTGGTCGGTATAAGCGCTCCCAGACCCTACACTTTTTGAACGCAGCCAGGGGTCTAATTCCTCAGCTCTGGAAATCCCATTCCACACCTCCAATTAGGCTCTGGCTACAGAAGATTAACTTTATTTGTCACATGGAGTCCCTGGTTATGGCTTCTAAGGGCTTGTCGCATAAACATGAACTGCGTTGGTTTCATTGGAAGACCTTCCTCCTGTCTCCGCAGCTCCCTACCATAGTGGGTGTAGATGCTCTACCGTCTCTCTGAGAGCTCAGCTCTCTCTACCTCGCACACACACACTCCCCTATACTCTTGGTTACTTACTTACTTATTGCTTTCGACATTTTCTTTCATTTTTGATATTACTGTCGATGCCGCTCACGTTTGACGTTTGATGGTGTTATGTTTTCTAATTATTTTGTTTCTGGGTCATTTTCGTTTGTTTTATTTTTCACCTCACTTTTTGTCTTTTGATTTTGTTTCAAGCCATGTATTGTTCACCTCTGTATGATTGTACCTATGTTCCTTGTACACGCATTCACTTTGTGACTGTGTGCCGTTGTGGTTCTCGTTGCAATAAACGGAATTGATAAAAAAAAAAAAAACACACAGCAGGAAACCGTGTTTATGGCACCCCAGTATTGTCTTACCTCTATGACCTTGGCTGCACCATCAGTCATGGCTAGCGGACAGGTGAAGAGTCCAGAAGATGGAGCGTACAGATAGATCTTGGCAACCTGAATCAAACGGCTGTAAAATGAAGGATCTTTTTTGTACTTTGCAACCTAGTTGAGCTGTAACGCATACTTTGCTTTTATAAACACAAACAATTTAGATAATGCCAATATTTCATACATGAAGGGCAGTCAAGGTGCAAATTAGGTGGTCATCTAGGGAAGCCAAAGCACAGAGAGAAGGATTTGGCAGATTGTACCTCATAAAGAGAGCAGACGGCAAACAAAGGATGTTCCTTCAAATATTTATTTCATTCAAGTGACCTTCATGACTTACCATGCAGCTGGTGAGTTGACATGAACAGTTTACATGCTACTTGCAGTTCTTCTAGTTTTCTGTTTAAAATGATGTCCATAATTTTCTACTTAGAAGTTCATCTTTACGTTCTCTATTTTGAACTTTTGTCATTTTTTAATCCTGTTTTTTTTTTCCTGAACATTATTTTCCCAGAATCTGGAGACAAACGAACTGGTGCAGAAGCAACCTTCTATTCATATCTAGAAGTTTTTAAAAATGTCTAAGAAAAAAGCTCCAGAAGTCAACATTGTTTAAACCCCAACTCTGTACTCTGTCCCCGCTGTCTAGTCTCTTGCCCAAGTACACCCCTCCCCCATAGTAAAAGATTTCTCATACAGGGCAAAATAGGTAGACAGGAAAGGACAAACATATTTACCTCCAGCTAGAATACCTCCTCTCGTATGCTTCCGCCACAAGGCCTTCCTCTGCAGACAGCTCTTTCATCCTCTTCCAGGCCGGACAAGTAACAATCCTATCCACTCTTTGACCCCAGGCATCATACTGTTGCAGCTGTGGTGGATTCAACTCGCACTCACGTCCAAGTGAGTCAATCTCGTCCACGAGACGCTGTCCAAAACGTTCAAAGTCTTGGCTGACCTCTTCCAGTATCTGCAACCAGGTTCTACAATTTATATCATTTCACAGTCTGCTAAATAGATGTAATTATGTCAGGACAGTAAACAAAAGCTTTCTCTTAGTAAACTAACATTTTGCTTTATAGATTCATAATCACAACGATGTTGTAGTCAGAAGAAAATGAAAACCAAAAAAAACTATTGCAGGTTTTGTTGCGTTTACAGCCAAGGCTGCATACCGAGCAACACAACAAAATTCAAAAAGTACAATTCCCAGTTAAATATGGTATATCGCACATATCACGGGTACCGCTTAAGCTGCTCAGCTAGTTTAGGAAAAGAAAACCTGAAGACCTTACGCTACAGTGAGACAAAATGAAACTAGCCTCATGTTACTTAACAAAGTGTGAATATCCACCATGCATGGTTCATTGAATATGCAATATGGAGAAGAAAAAGGTTTTCATGCGAAGTCCTACAGGAAAAATAGTTCTTTGTGAGCATAAAATGAAACCCTCTATACAGTCGTGTAGGTTTTCATGGAAAAAAAAACCCTGGTTTCATCTCATTTTCTGCCAATTCCTTTGTCTGCAGACCTGAAGATCGACAGTCGGGATATTTTGGGTGACATTCCCTGCACCGCGCGGTACAGTTTCAGTGGGAGTGCTTTCAGTGACACTAAAGAGGGCCGTGAGGGTATAGCTCCGGAGCTGCAGCTTCTCCTAAAGGTGACTTTTCTACAGGCAAACAATTACTGTATTTCTTTATTGGCGAGCTGAGCTTTTACCGTAATTGGTACAGACCTGTCACCTTCCCAAATGTTACATTTTGAGGTTCAGTACATTAAGTAATCCTTTGGCAAATTGATTACCCTTTTAGAAAACGACATTTTTGTACTGGAACCTATTCTTATAGTATGGTTATTTATTTATTTATTCTGCCTTTTTCATGTTTTTGTATTCAGGTTTATTTTGTGAAATAGCTTATTACACGCCTGTTGTTTTCCTGGTCAGATTTAGACTTGTGAGCTCACTATGTGTGTGTCAGGGAACCGGTAACCAGGAGGGTTGCTAAAGATATCAGATATAGCAAACCGGAGACGCCAGGGATTTTAGGTGTGAAACGCCTGAGAACCAGCGCTGGCAGAAACCAGTAAAACCAGATACGGTGGTAGTATGTGCAGTCATGTTCTCACTCAGCCCTTATGGTCCACCCAATGAAGAAAACTGCTATTATAGCGCGAAACTGCAGCTGGTAATTAAAACCAAACTTTTCATTCATTTTTATGTGAACTACATTTGAAAAATAGAGGCAGGTGCACTTTAATAAAGGTTGGTTTTAGATTCAGTAAATTATATCAGTTTTAGTTATCTCTTTCCTTTTTAATTTGCAGAGATCACAACAATGGTGTTCAGGGAATGGAGTTACACTTGACTGAAGTGAGCTTTGCGGCTCCTTCAGTTATCTTTGGTCTCCTTGTTGCCTCTCTGATTAATGCCCTTCTTGCCTGACAAGCTTGTTTTGTAATGACAAGCAAATCTGTTTCCTTATTTTTTTCTCCAATAGCTTTTTTCTGGCCACTCTTCCATAAAGTCCAGCTCTGTGGAGTGTATGGTTTAAGTGGTCCTATGGACAGATCCTCCAATCTCTGCTGTGGAGCTTTGCGGCTCCTTCAGAGTTATCTTCGGTCTCTTTGTTGCCCCTCTGATTTATGCCCACCTTGCCTGCTCTGTGAGTTTTGGTGGGCTGCTTTCTCTTGGCAGGTTTGTTGTGGTGCCATATTCTTTCCATTTCCTTATAATGTATTTAATGGTGCTCCGTGGGATGTACACATCTGTACATCAACAACTTTGTCCCTGACCTGTTTGGAGAGCTCCTTGGTCTTCATGGTGCTGCTTGCTTGGCTTTTACCCTTGCTCAGTAATAATGTTGTAGCTTCTGGGGCCTTTTAGAACAGGTGTGTGTGTGTGTATATATATATATATATATACACATACATACACTTACTGGCCACTTTATTAGGTACACCTCTTCAATTGTTTTTTAACACAAATTGCAACTCAATGCATTTAGGTAGACATAGTCAAGACACCTTCCTGAAGTTCAAACCGAGCATTATACCAGGGAAGAAAGGGGATTTAAGTGACTTTGAACGTGCCATGGTTGTTGGTGCAACCATGTATTCATTACAACCAATGTATGCAGAATAGCATGCGGGGTCAGAATTTGGCATAAACAGCATGAAAGCATGGATCCATCCAGCCTTGTATCGATGGTTCAGGCTGCTAGTGGTGTGATGGTGTGGGGGGGATTTCCTTGGCATACTTTGGGCCCATTAGTACCAATTGAATGTTTCCAGCAAATGGGGTGAATACATATGCATGTGCCACTTTTTCGGTTTTTATTTTTTTAGAATTTTCTTTAAAAAGTTATTTTCTTCATTTCATTTTACCAATTTGGACTATTTTGTGTATGCCCAATACATGAAATCCAAATTAAAATCCATTTTAATTCCAGGTTGTAATGCAACAAAATAGGAAAAATTCCAAGGTGGGTGAATATGTTTGAAAGGCAGTGTATATTGATATAAATATATGGAGTATTTGGAACCTGGTTTAAAAGCAACCATACCTCTTGATTGTCATACTCATAAAAGGAAATGTTTTCAACAAAAAATATATTCAAAATGTAATTAAGGTAATGGTAAGGTACTACTGCTGTTTGAATGCATATGGCAAGCAACCTGTAGACATGCCACACATTTCTAACAATATCTGGCTTGCGTTCATACAATGAATAAATTCCAAATCTACACAAGAGGGTGTTTCTAGGAGAGTTTCAGTTTCACCTTAACTGGGTCTATTCACTAAAGAAAGAGTTATACGCAGAGTAGTGGTTTTCACTTACCGTCTGCAATAATCATTATGAACGCTTGCAAGTTTCCCAAACGTGAAGGGCTGAGCTGTCCATGTATAATAAATAATTCAATGTGTAGGAATTCCCTATATATTATATAGGGTCAGCCAAATTATCTGTGCAGTAGGACATTCATAATGTAAACTGAAAAAGTTAAAACTCCTGGCAAGTCTCCTTTTGGTGAATAAACCCCACTGACTTACTTTACATTATGAAGGGCCAACCCCCATGAGCTTGTATTCTAAGAATCTATTGGATTGCCACATTGAAATAAGTGAGAATTCTTGATCTATGCATTATGCAGGGACAGCTCATCCATTCTTGCATTAAGCATAGTAACTTCATGGAGTTGAAGCCACAATTGTCCTACAAAATATCTGGCCAAATCCTGTTTTAGTGAATAAACCCTAATAGCTTATAATGTGTAACTCTTGACAATATTCCGAGAACATATATGTCTAATTTTCTAATTACAATACACACAGGCTAGGTTGAGTGCAGATTATTAAAAAAAAATACTGGTTCATAACTCTGGTTTTCAATCCTTCTCTCTACTCTATTGAAATGAATCCGCTTAATCTTCTTAAGTATTTCTATAACCACAGGTGCTTTTCAATTATACAGAAAAGAAAGAATCTCATAGCTACTGGTACCAAATAGAGAGTGTTTCTGTCTGCTGACTAGTGAAGTATTGGTTGTGTGGTTTGCAATTCGCCCTTACCGCTGGAGGAAGATGTCGCTTCAGATAGTTTTGGAGTAGTCTATCCTCCAAGAATTGGTTTCCCAGCTTGGGTTGTTCTTGGAAAAAATTTCCAATATGTGCATGGGAGAAGGGAATCTTTATTTCTTCCAGGATCGCCTGCTGCTGAGGTCCACAAACATGGTCAGTGGCCGGAGACATGGCACTCCTGCTACCCATTGGGAACACAGACTGGCACTGAATACCACTGCGCCAAAGCTTTCCAGTCTTCTGAAACACAAGGAGGTTCACCAATTTCATCCTGCAACGAAGAGCAGATTAATGAACGAAAAGAAGAAATGGCAATGCAAGAATATCAAGGAAATCATATTTTTTTGTTAGACACGTCACTGTAAATACAGGTACCGTATAGTTCTGCAGCAAATCCAATGGACGCACCTAACACAGAGGCACCTGGAGTTCTGGACAGACCCCTGCCCACAGCATCCGCAGAGCCAACGCTCTGGCAATAAGTATATCAAGTGCAAATGAAGATGCTAAACTAAAATTATTCCGCAGAACACATCTTCTGCATGGAATTTAGCTGGGGTGGGAAAATGCATATAAGGGGGTTCTATAGAGTCCTCCCATGAATTTGCAAGGGGGTGGGAATCACAAACAAATTACGCACAAGTTCAGTATGATGTTGCTTTATGGCCAAATTCTAATCAGGGCTGCTATGACATATATCAGAGCCTGACGATCAGGTATCTTTAGTGTTGAAGTAATGAGTATATTGTTTTTGAGGTTTTTCTAAGATCTGTGACAGGGGCTCTCACTGCCTCTTTGCCATTAACATTTTACCATTCCTTCCAATTTCATCTAATTAAAAAAAAACACCTATGTTCATTTATACTGATACCTCAAAACATCGTTCCTTAACCCTTTCACCACCATGGACGTAGGGGATATGTCACGAAACAACTGCCCCTCCAGAATGTACCCCCCCACATCGTGGGCTAAATTCACACCGGTAGGGCTAAATCCCTGCCGATGAATGGGAGATCGGGCCGTCAAACAGCTCACGGCCACAAATGAGCTTAACGTCGTGTGGCTGCACACGGGCATCGAAGGGCTCTCCATAGGGTTCTCTTGATCGGTGCCATCCAAGCAATTGTATACAGGAAAAAAATTCACATACATTATTTCACATTCATCAAAACAACAAATAAAAAGAGCAAATTAGGAACAAAGTCTTTTCTTGACGATCGCTTCGCAAATATCACTAGAACCGTTCTTTAGAGTTCTCGACAACTAAACACAAACTTCATACTAAGAACACAGTATGGGCGCAGTTTAGTGACTGGCATTTAATATCTAAAACACGCATAAAGTACGGCAAACACCGCGAATTACCCTCTTGTTTGTGACATTGGAAGTCTTCTGCCCTCTTCACCCGCAGAGAAACACAATTAGATATTCATGAGGGTGGCGGAGGCATGTAATTGATTGGTCAGAGCAAACAACGTCACTCCACAGAGCCATTTCACGAAGTCCAGGCAGCGTTGTGGCCACGCCCATTCCAAAATACAGCCCCTTTTCCGTGATCCTTGTGGCGTCATACACTAAAGCTTATATGAAAAGACAACGGACAACACAACCGATGGCATTTTGCCAAACTAAAGAACAGATTCCAATAACGGAACTACATGGAGGAGTATTACTGACTCCAATTACATTAGGTTAACTGGCACTAGTAACATTTGAGTTAAGCACATTTATAACTAGCCCATAATGTCTCGTGTGTTTGTTCCTTTTTTACCGCTCTGATTGGTCGGAAATGAATCAGGTGGTCGCACTACGGTCTCCAGTGTGTGGCTTGCGACTTGTTGGCGGCAAAGGTGTGGCCGCGTTTTCCCAGTGAGTCGGATACCGGCATTATCATATACGGCCCGTGTAGGGATGTTCAATATGAGTACTATGTTATAGGAAATTAGGTTTGTAATGTAAACTTATGTCAGCATTCCGGGTAATATACTTTATATTATATATTGAGTTCTTTAGCATAGTTAATATAGCTGGTTACAACTAACGTCTGGCAGGCACTTATATCTCTGCGTTTGTTTTTCTGCTATTCAGGCAAAATGATGGTTTAGGATCAGGCATAGGCAAAGTGTCAATACAAGGACACCAGTTTGCCTACCCCTGTAGAAAGAGGCGCCCCCTGTGACAAACAAGCCGACCATATTAAAAAAAATAACATCCTTTAAAATAAATCAACCACTGGAAATGCCTTTTACAATTAGGGACTTTGTATGAATGTCATTAGATTTGATTGCAAGCTTGCACTCAAGGTCATCAGCATCTGTTGTATCTCTATGTTTTAAGTGTCTCTTTTGATATGTACTTCTTAAAGACCATATGTTAGCACTTAATAATCAGTATTATAATAATATCTATGTGTATAAATGAGCACCCCAGAAAAGGGGGGAAACCTCCTCAAAACAACCAGTATACACACATTGTATGTGCATCCACAAACAATGGGTTCAACAGAGTAATTTAGCAGAACCCTTTGCAGCAGAGAACAGCGTTCTGAAATTACATTGCAGAGACCCTATTATTCTATTGAAAACATTTTGGACAGAAGGTTTTTTCTGTTTCGTTTTATATACTCACAAACAAAGCTTGAAAAAAATCCTCTTTAGGGCTGTTGTCATGGTGATGTCTGTAGGTGTGTCTAAATATTTTTATTTTAATAAAATAAAACAGATTTATTATTTCCACTTTTCTTGGTAGTACTAGAAACTTGTAAATATTCTTCATGCCTTTCATTATTATTTTCATTCCCATATTTATCCTTGTAGTTCTAAGAATCTTGCCTGATACGCTAAGTATTAACAAGTTTTTTTTTACAACAAATATAATAAGGGCAATTAAGAACAATTGTCTAGAGTATAATATGTTTTATATTTTTAGTGGTAACGCTAAGCACATCCATTCTTTTACCATGTATGTATGAATGTTAAAAAAAACAAATGACACATTGTTAGGTTGTTAGGACAATACCTTGTTATTATCTTCATCTGTACAAAAGCTCTCTGCAAGTAAATTTAAATTGAATTGCCGTAATGATGTTTTTTAGGTTTTTTAGGATAAATTATGAGTGTCTCATTTCTTTTTCTCACGATCCTTCAGATTTACAGTTAAGAATTTAGCAAACGTCTGATGGTATTCCAGGTATCTATGGACTGTGTTTGCATACTTGAAGTACTCGGTAGAAGAAATATTGGACTGAGGGGGGCTCCCGGTTGAGTGATTAGCATCAGTGCAGTCGTCTTTTACTGACCGTGTGAGAGTGTATTTGTGCGCGTGAGAGAAGGTTTGCTTTACAGGACTGAACTTTACAGGAAAGTCCTTGCATCAGCGCTAACACCTTGAACAGTCAATTTTTTGCTGTAAACAAATTCTAGCTTTAACCATTTTTATAACAATGCATGTTTCACTTTAATTTGATAGGGGTAACTTTAGAATTTATACAAAATGTGTATAATCCGCCCAGAAACCTATGTTAGTCCGTGTTAGTGGATGTAGGAGCTCCCCACTTAAGAGTAGAGCAGGGCTGATGCTTAACGCACCCGTACATACTTGTATTCTGATCAATAACCTACTCAGTATTTGTAATGAAACTTTGGTCATGTCTTTGTCAATTAGCCCCACTCACACCTCTTCCATACAAAATCATTACAGATTCTTAAAATTTCAAGGTCGGCGCTGGTGGACTCTGCTCTTCAGTTTACCGTGCATATTGTCCATTGGGTTCAAGTCAAGAATGGCCATAGTAGGACCTTGATTTTTTTGATGCTACTAACTTCTGCCAACAGGGACTTTTATGAAATTGCATTCTAAATACATGTGTAGTTGGTCCCCCCTTTGCAGCTATAACAGCTTCCACTCTTCTGGGAAGATTTCCCACAAGATTTTGGAGTGATTCTGTGGGAATATTTTGCCCATTCACCCTGTAGAGCATTTGTGAGGAGCTGACGTTGGATAAGAAAGTCTGACTGAGAATCTCTGTTCCGGTTCATCTCAAAGGTGTTTGATGGAGTTAAGGTCAGGGCTATGTCTGGGCCAGTCAAGTTCTTCCACAACAACCTCATCCAACCATGTCTATGGACCTTGCTTTGTTTGCTGGGTCACAGAAAAAGGGACTTCTTCCAGCTGTTCTCACAAAGGTAGAAGCATTGCATTGTCCAACATGTGTTGGGATGCTGAAGCATTAGGATTTTCCTTCACTGGTCCAGTTGATACTTCCGTTCAAAAGTTAGGGGAAATGTCATCAATTAAAGTAACATCAAATGTGTCCGAAATACATTGCAGACATTGTTACTGTAAATCACAGAGGCCCTTTATTAGCACACATCACAAGTTTAAAGGGCTAATTGATCATTAGAAAACTGTTTTGCAATTATGTTAGCACAGCTAGAAATTTACTTGTTTTCCATGAAAATAGCTTAGTGTCCCCAAACTTTTAAACGGTAGTGTGTATACCCCGATCAGCCATAACATTATGACCACTGACAGGTGAAGTGAACAACTGATAATCTTGTTATCATAACGCAGTGGGTGGGATATATTAGGCAGCAAGTAAACATTTTATACGCAAAGTTGATGTGTTAAAGCATAAAAACTGGGCAAGTGTAAGGATTTGAGTGAGTTTGATGAGGGCCAAATTGTGATTGTTAGGTGCTGGGTCAGAGCATCTCCAAAACTGCAGCTCTTGTGGGGTGTTCCCCGCCTGCAGTTGTCAGTACCTATCAAAAGTGGTCCAATGATAGAAAAGCAGTGAACTGGTGACAGGGCCATGGGCAGCCAAGGCTCAATGATGCCCGTGGGGGTGCGAAGGCTGGCCTGTGTGGTTAAATCCAACAGATGAGCTACTGTAGCTCAAATTGCTGAAAAAGTTCATGCTGGTTCTGATAGAAAGGGGTCAGAACGCACCAGTTTGTTTGTGTATGGGGCTGCGTAGTAGCAGACCGGTCAAGGTGCCCGTGCTGACCCCTGTCCACTGCCGAAACCGCCTACAATGGGCACGTAAGCATAACAACTGGACCATGGAGCAGTGGAAGAAGGTGGCATGGCCTGACAAATCACGTTTTCTTTTACATCACATGGATGGCTGGCCGCGTGTGCATCGAAGTTTGGCACGGTCAGGACTACTTGCCAAGCCGTGACTGTGTGGAGGGTGTGGGCATGAAGGGGTTAATAGCACCAGGCCTCTGGATTTACTAACTTGACCCCTTAACAAGGCATAAGCTATACCAAATTAACCCCCAAATCCTGCCTGTATCCCCCCAGGTAGTCTGCCACCACTCACGATTTTGATACCGGATTCGTGAGAAATCCGAATTAGAACCTTTGTCTCTATATATATATCAACCCACCCCGGGCAAACAACATATATATATTGTGACAAAAGGTGTGGTAAAGTGATAGATGGCAGGTATATCAGACCAGCCTTGGTCAATAGTAGCCTGCTTTAAAATATGTCCCAGGGAAAGATGTTGGTTGTTCACAAACTGCACTACTGGCAGTTTCCAAAACATGGTAAGGGTCCCTGGGGCGGAGCATCTGGAAGAGCAGGGTGGGCCAGTGCTCCAACAGCACTAATTGCTGTTCTGATCAAGTCCAGAGCCTGCATTCTGGACAGGAGCTCCACAGGTGTGGACTAAGTAGCAGCTCACCTGTGGCTGATTAATTATCAGGCAGAAGGTTAAAGGGATTGAGCCTGATTCAGATGGAGAGAGACCAGTGTTATTCCAGCTAGGAGAGCTGATGAACTGAGGAGTGGTTTCTCTCTTAAAACCGTTTTGATGATAACCTGTGACTGGTTAGAACGTGGATGTTTGGAGCTGTTTTTTTACTAAGCAAGTGCTCAAACAAAGACTGTTATCCTGTGCTACCTATAACTGCTGCTGTTTATTGCTTTAAAATAAACATTGAAGCTGAGCTGTATGTGTCCTGGACTTCATTTACCCTAGAAGACTGTGGTTACAGCCAAGATCATTGACAAAAATCCCAAGGAAAAGGGAGGCCTGTCACATATGGTGGAATATGCGGGTGTCCACGTAAGTTTGTGGGTAGAAGTCAGTTACAGCTTAACATGGAGGATATTATCAAGGCGTTGATCCAATCCACCACTGTGCAACAGGAGGCTAACAGGAGAGCTACAGAAAACAGTGCAGTTCTGCAGCAATTGGTACTGACCCAGGCAGAGAATGCTAAACTCCTGGCCAAAGCACAAATTGAAAGCACTGAATCCTTAGTGCAACAGATTGCAGTGGCACAAGTTGAGGCATTTAAAGTAACCCGCGAAGAGCAGCAAAATGCTACCCGTGTGCTACAGCAGGAGATCCAAGCTATTTCTGAAAAGCTGGACTTTGGTCCTGGGGATCTCGCCTCAGGATCCAAGATGATTCGGGCAAGCCACTACCTCCAAAAGATGACTGCATCAGATGATGTTGAAGCCTACCTTCTGGCATTTGAACGCACAGCAGAGAGAGAGAAATGGCCAGCTACCGAGTGGGCAAGCATACTGGCACCGTTCCTGAGTGGAGAGCCGCAGAAGGCGTACTATGACCTAGAGCCTGCAGAAGCAAGCGACTACAGAAAATTGAAAGCTGAGATCCTGGCACGTCTAGGGGTAACCTCTGCGGTACGTGCCCAAAGATTCCACTCATGGGCATTTTCCCAGGACAAAGCTGCAAGATCCCAAATGTTTGACCTCATACATCTGGCCCGGAAATGGTTACAACCTGAAGTCAATTCAGCTAGCCACATTGTGGAAATCCTAGTGATGGATCGGTTTTTGCGTGGTTTACCAGCGGCTCTGCGTCGATGGGTCAGCCAGAGTGATCCACACACAGCAGACCAGCTAATTGCCTTGGTGGAAAGATATGTGGCTGCAGGAGAACTGTTAAGCCCTGCTTCACCAGATAAACCCCGAAATTCTAAGATTAAGGATTCTGCAAGACTTGGTAAGACTGTTCTGGGTTTAAGGGGGGCTGAAGAACTGCAGCTATATTCTCAGGACACCAGGGACAATACTCCAGGACTCAGAGGGTTAACCAGACGTAATAGGCCTGGGAGAGGAACTAATTGGGGGTCAGACTATGTTGTGAAATGCTTTAGGTGCAATGAGGCTGGTCATATGGCTAAGGAATGCCCCTTGAAGGATGAACCTATGGAGTGCAATATGGGTGAAAATTAGGGAATGCATTCATTTTTGTTTAATTGTGTTGCGTCTATTAACAATGACTATGATAATAACCCTTATTGGTGCTATGTTAATGTGAATGGAAAAATGTCTAAAGCATTACTTGATTCAGGGAGTATGGTCACATTAGTAGCAGAATCTGTAATACCCTATGTGAAGTCTGATAATGTACAAAAAGTGGGAATTATCTGTGTTCATGGGGATAAAAGAGAGTATCCCACAGCAGAAGTAACTATTGGAACCCCGTATGGTTCTCTAAAATACAGAGTGGGTGTAGTACCTAGACTATCCCAGCAGGTGGTAATAGGTAGAGATTTTCCCCATTTTCTAGAGTTATGGGCCTCTGCAGAAAAGACAGGCCAAAACTCATCAGAAATTAGCCAAGCTGATGAGGATTACGTGTTTCCTTTTGCCAATACCGAATTGGATTTTGACCATCGGGAGAGACACCCGGGCAAATCTTACTACCCTAAACCAGTACTAGTGGGGGATAACCCAGAACAAACTAGTGAGGAGCTGGCTAATACTGCAGAGAATGATGATTTATTGGACATAGGAATCAGTCCTGGTAACTTTAAAAGTGCCCAGTGGGAAGATCCCACTTTGGTTGCAGCCCGAAACAATATAAAGGTTGTAAATGAGGTTGCTGCTCAGCCAGGAGAAGCACTGTCATTCCCTTATTTTGAAACGTTAAATGACTTAATCTACCGTGTAGAAAAGAAAGCTGCTGATACTATTAAGCAGCTGTTGGTTCCACAGGCTTTCCGTAATATAGTATTGAAGTTGGCTCACAGCCACATACTAGGAAGACACCTTGGAGTTGATAAAACCAGAGAGAGAGTCCTTAAACGTTTTTACTGGCCTGGAGTGCTTGCTGCTATAACAAACTATTGCTCTTCATGCCCTGAATGCCAGCACAGGGCCCCATTCAAGGCTTTCCGTAGTCCGCTAGTTCCCCTACCTATCATAGATGTACCCTTTGAAAGGATCGCTATGGACTTGGTAGGGCCACTGATAAAATCCGCTAGAGGGCATCAGTATATACTAGTCGTTCTGGACTATGCAACACGATACCCTGAAGCCATACCCTTACGTAATTCCTCTGCAAAGTCAATAGCAAAGGAGCTAATGCTGATGTTTAGCAGAGTGGGTATCCCCAAGGAAATCCTGACGGACCAGGGGACCCCTTTTATGTCCAGGGTCACCAAAGAGCTATGCAGACTCCTGCAGGTTAAACACCTTAAAACCTCAGTATATCACCCACAGACTGATGGTTTAGTAGAAAGATTTAATAAAACCCTTAAGAGTATGTTACGGAAAGTAATTGACACTGACGGGAAAAACTGGGATTGTTTATTGCCATATCTAATGTTCTCCATTCGGGAGGTTCCGCAGGCCTCCACAGGCTTCTCTCCTTTTGAATTGTTGTATGGGAGGCATCCCCGTGGAATGCTGGATATAGCTAAAGAGACCTGGGAGCAGGAGAGCACACCCTACCGGAGTGTAATTGAGCACATAGCTCAAATGCAGGATAGAATGGCTACTATTTTGCCTATTGTCAGGGAACACATGCAGAAAGCTCAGCAGGCTCAGAAAACCAGTTATAATCGTAATGCCCGAATCAGAGTGTTTCAGCCTGGAGACAGGGTGTTGGTGCTGGTCCCTACAGTAGAGAATAAGTTCCTAGCAACTTGGCATGGACCATACAAGGTAATCGAGAAAGTGAGTGACGTCAATTATAAAGTTAGGCAACCAGGTAGAAGAAAGCCTGAGCAGTTGTATCATGTAAATCTGCTGAAACCTTGGAAAGACAGAGAGGTCTTGGTGGCTCTAAAGCCTTCAGAACCTCCTAAGGCCGAGCCAGAGGTAAATATAGCCGAGACACTATCTATACATCAGAAGCATGAGGTCAGGGATTTTATCAGAAGAAATAAGGATATTTTCTCGGTAGTCCCAGGAAAGACTAATGTTATCAAACATGACATAGTCACAGAACCAGGGAAAAGGGTTAATCTCAAACCCTATAGAATACCTGAGGCTATAAACGTAGAGGTCGAAAAAATGCTAAAACTTGGAGTCATTGAGGAATCCCAGAGTGACTGGAGCAGTCCTATTGTATTGGTGCCAAAACCTGATGGCACATGGAGATTCTGTAATGACTATCGGAAGTTGAATGGCATCTCAAAATTTGATGCGTACCCAATGCCAAGAGTTGATGAGTTAATTGAAAGACTGGGTAAAGCACGCTATTTGACGACTCTAGACCTGACAAAGGGTTACTGGCAAGTCCCTCTCACAGACCGGGCCAAGGAAATAACAGCCTTTTCAACACCCAGTGGCCTGTTTCAGTACACTGTATTGCCATTTGGGTTACATGGTGCACCTGCCACATTCCAACGAATGATGGACAGAATTCTTAAACCCCATACTCGCTATGCCGCTGCTTATTTGGATGATGTAGTCATCCACAGTACAGACTGGGAATCCCATCTTCCAAAAGTTCAAGCAGTGCTTGATTCTATCCGCTCGGCAGGTTTAACTGCCAATCCTTCCAAATGTACTATTGGCTTAGAAGAGGCTAAGTACTTAGGATATTCAATTGGGAGAGGATTGGTTAAACCACAAACTGCAAAAGTGGAAGCCATACAAAAATGGCCACAGCCACTTACGAAAAAACAAGTAAGGGCATTTTTGGGTTTGACTGGTTACTATAGGAGGTTTATTCCAGATTTTGCTACCATTGCTGCTCCTCTAACTGACCTCACTAAGGCAAGGTACCCAGTTATGGTTAAGTGGAGCCCTGAAGCAGACAAGGCTTTTAAAAGACTGAAGGAGGCTATCTGTGCCCAACCAGTCTTAGTAACTCCAGACTTCTCCAGAAGCTTTATAGTTCAGACAGATGCTTCTGATGTGGGCTTAGGAGCTGTCCTTTCCCAGGAATATCAGGGTGAAGAACATCCTGTGTTCTTTTTGAGCAGGAAACTAAACCCACAAGAGAAAAACTACTCTATTGTAGAAAAGGAGTGTCTCGCTATTAAATGGGCATTAGAGTCTCTTAAATACTACCTGCTAGGTCGGAAATTCCGATTAATAACTGATCACGCACCTTTGACTTGGATGTGTCAAAACAAAGAGAAAAACTCCAGAATTACCAGGTGGTTTTTGAGCTTGCAATCCTTTAATTTCACAGTGGAACACAGAGCAGGCCTCAAACAGGGAAATGCTGATGGCCTTTCCAGAGTACACGCTCTGATATCCATGGTCGCTCAACCCCTTAGGTCTGAGCTGGGGGGGAGGATATGTGACAAAAGGTGTGGTAAAGTGATAGATGGCAGGTATATCAGACCAGCCTTGGTCAATAGTAGCCTGCTTTAAAATATGTCCCAGGGAAAGATGTTGGTTGTTCACAAACTGCACTACTGGCAGTTTCCAAAACATGGTAAGGGTCCCTGGGGCGGAGCATCTGGAAGAGCAGGGTGGGCCAGTGCTCCAACAGCACTAATTGCTGTTCTGATCAAGTCCAGAGCCTGCATTCTGGACAGGAGCTCCACAGGTGTGGACTAAGTAGCAGCTCACCTGTGGCTGATTAATTAGCAGGCAGAAGGTTAAAGGGTTTGAGCCTGATTCAGAGGAGAGACCAGTGTTATTCCAGCTAGGAGAGCTGATGAACTGAGGAGTGGTTTCTCTCTTAAAACCGTTTTGATGATAACCTGTGACTGGTTAGAAGGTGAATGTTTGGAGCTGTTTTTACTAAGCAAGTGCTCAAAGACTGTTATCCTGTGCTACTTATAACTACTGCTGTTTATTGCTTTAAAATAAACATTGAAGCTGAGCTGGATGTGTCCTGGACTTCATTTACCCTAGAAGACTGTGGTTACAGCCAAGATCCTTGACAAAAATCCCAAGGAAAAGGGAGGCCTGTCACAATAT
>VKOC01047676.1:0-15813 GCA_009364415.1 Spea multiplicata
TAATACATCTTTAACCAAACCAGTGCACTGCTACTACTTTGAAACATAACCCTACAATAGCCCTAAGCTATTTTTAGTTCTTGTGCCACATTTTTCCATCCGCATACCTGCCAACAGACGCAACTTTTCCAGGGACAGTCCTGCTTTTTTCCAGTCCTGTCCTGTAAAAGTTGGGTTGTTGCAAAGTATGCCATTGTAAATAGGTAGCAAATGTTAGGCAATAGGCATGTATTTAAAAGTGGTCTAAAATCGATTTAAAAATGTAAAATAAATAAATTTAATCCCTATTCTTTTATGAAGCATCTATGGATGTGTGATACAATAATAAATAAGGCCAAGGTCCTCAGAGCATTTGTCTAGGTCTCAGACAAGACAACTGCCCGGAGGAACTTGGCCCTCAGTTTAGGGCAGTGTGTATTGTGTTTGTGTACACCTCGGATAGCAGTAGCACCCTGAAGGTACGTGTGTGCGACTCTATTGGTCGTTTCGGCAGGGGGCTCGCCTGCCATCAACAAATGAAGTGCATTCTGCAGTTCTGCAATTCATTCGTTGATGCCAGACCAGCCCACTGCCGAAACGACCAATAGAGTCGCACACACGTACCTTCACGGCGCGAGCGCATCTGCTGCTGCTGCTGCTCCGATGTGTTCTTAACCCCATATAACCCCTGCTAGCAACCGGCAGAAAAATGAAGATGAAACGAGCACGGAAGAACGTCCACGAATATTCACCCGAAGACAGGAACGGGCAAATATTCGCAGAATACAAAGATTTTTTTCCCGGAGACGAGCACGAAGACGAACAAGAAGAGCCCCCTGGTGCCCAAGTCTAATTAATATACGTCGGCAGTAGGATCTAATATTAAATAATGAAAACTAACTGCCAGTTCAGCTGTTCAATCACAGTCTTTACTTCAAAGAGATAAGTATATATTAGGGTAGTTTACAAATGCATGTCTAAAATTATATATATATTTATATATATATATATATATACCTGTTTGTGTAATCTCATGCACTTCCCTCAGTGGCATAAATAAAATGTGGTCACCCAATTGTGTGTATGGGCAGTGTATGTGTATGGGCAGTGTTTGTAAGCCAGTGTGTGTCTGTATGTGTGTGTGTGTAAAGGCAGGGGAGTGTAAGGACGGTGTTTGTGTATACATGTGTGTCTGGACAGGCTTGTGTAAGGGCAGTGTATGTGCATACTTGTGTTTATGGGCACGCGTGTGCGTAAAGGCAGTGTGTATGCACAGTTTGTGTGTAGGAGCAGTGTAGGTATTTGTATGTTTGGAAGCTGGTATGTGTGTAAGGGCAGTGTATGTGTATATGCGCGTTAATGGGCAGGTGTGTGCAAAGGCAGTGTGTAAGGGCAGTCGAGTGCAGGGGCAGTGTATGTGTATATGTGTGTTTTTGGGTAGATGTGTATAAGGGCAGTGTATGTGTAAATGTGTGTTTTTGGGTAGATGTGTATAAGGGCAGTGTATGTCTATATGGGTATTTATGGGCAGTTGTGTGTATTTATGGGCAGGCGGTATATACGCATATGTGTGTTAATGGGCAGATATTTGTGTAAAGGCAGTGTGTATGTGTAAATGTGTGTATATAAAATAACCTCTGTGAAAAAAATAGCTGGGGGCACAATTTTCCATTATTGCCTGGGGCACAAAAGGAGCTAGCTATGGCTCTTCCAAAACGTAGGAGATTATGTGAATTGAGTCAAATCGTTGTTTATTGAAATAAGCACACAGACATTTGTGTGACAGTGTATTCTACGTGCATATAAATATACAAAGCAAAAATGGATACACTATACACTATATCAGGGGTGTCCAAACTGCGGCCCTCCAGCTGCTGCAGGACTACATCTCCCATACTCCTCAGCCAGCCCCTTAGCTGAAGGAGCATTATGGGAGATGTAGTCTTGCAGCAGCTGGAGGGCCGCAGTTTGGACATCCCTGCACTATATACTACATTCCGCGGCATTACAAGATGGGTGAGCAGGAAAGAAAAGAAAATAAAGTACAGAGTGCATTGTACAGGACGACAGTCCGGAGTCAAGGGAAGTAAACCCTAGGGACCAACAGCCATGTGTAAATAGCATGTAAACGGCGAAGAGACTTGGCGATATAAGAGGGAACAACAGTTCCCAAATGGAACCAGGGGAAACATAAAGAAATGTAAAAAAGGGGGAAAAAAACACAAGTTATGCCCAAGTTGTGTGCCATGTATAATTGTATAACATACTGAAGAAGAGTGTGAGTAACTCCCTACATGAAATTATTTTAGGACCTTATCGCAAAAAAAAATATATGTATATAAAATGGTTAAGGTGAAATGTATTTAGGATGGCGTGGTGAGTGGGACACCTGTATTGTGTGAAAAACATATGTCTAAAAGGCTTTCGGAGAAGACGAATAAGGACCAAGGAAGCCATTTGAGGCCATTACTGTATTCTCGACCTTTGGAGGTAACAACCAGGTCTTCCATACGTGCAATAAAATTAACCTTTGCCAGCCAAGCGTCTAAAGGAGGCTATCCCGGGGACTTCCAGAATCTAGGAGTGATAGTTTTGGCGGCTTGTATCAGATGTATCTTCAAGGACTTCTTATATGCGTCTGGTGAGGATGTACTGTGGTGTAAAAGAAAAGCCTCTGGAGAGGCTGAGAAATCAGGATCTACAATTTCCTGTATAGCCTGGAGATTATGTGAATTGACCACAAAGGATTTGAAATAAAACAATTAAGATGTGATTGAGGTGCTCACTTCCAGCATTTGTTTGAAAGTATTTACTTCCAAATTGAGTGTATGGTTTAGGAATTACAGCAATCCCCATACATAGCCTCATGATTTTCAGGTTGCTCAGAAGCAACATGAAATATATCTTTCCTTTTTTCCTGTTATTTTCTAAGTACCTGCAGATATGTAGCCTCCAGGGCTGGTCCAAGACAAAATGCCGCCTGGGGCGAAGTTTAAAATGCTGCCCCCCCCAATTATCTACCCTCCCCCCCGTACTTACCTTTCAGCAGTCCTGCGGTGAGTCTCCTGCTCGGTCTCGGTGCTGGCTTGTAATGCTGAGCGCCGGAAATGACGTCATCTTCCGGCGCTCAACATTACAAGCCAGCACCGAGACCGAGCTAGAGGGCTCGCAGAGGAGAGAGGAGTGGTGGCCACTCTCTCTCTTCTCGGCTTTAAAAAAAAAAAAGGGCTTGGGGCGGCAAAGTGCTGCCCCTTCAAAACTGAAGGGGTTTGAATGTCCATTAAAGGATTGAAACTACACAAATTATACATTTTGTCCAGGAGAAGTAGGCCCTTCTTTTGAAACCATGGAAATACAAAAAAGATAATAATCAAAAAAAACTATAATAGAAAAAAAACCTTTTTTCAATGTATACTTAATGTATTATCCTATATTACTTGTTTATAGTAGATATGTGTTGGTGCCACCACCTGCCTCCCGTCTAGTTAGATTGTCCTAGGCCTAGACAGCCCTGGTCAGAATACAAACACGATGGTCACTCAAATCTCTGTCTACAACCAAGGCTAGGAAGTGTTCATTCAGGCCACGACAATTGCTACCAAATATTCTCCTGAATTTTTGGGGGCAATAAGAAACTCTTCAGAGTTAAGTTATCCTAAAAAAAATTGTAACACGTTAAACATAATAGAAAATATCCTATAGGTTTGCATGCATTACCTCATCAGGGACCATGATAAGTGGATATATATCTTCAGATAAGTAATTGAAAAGACACCAAAGACGGAAAGCATCTTTGTTCGGCAGCACCATTCCTTTTGGATGATAATTCTTCTTGGCTGTTAGAGTCCAACACAGCTCATGGAAATTCTCCTTCACAAAGGAACCTTCTACTACCTGTTGGTAAGGTAATTATGGATGATGTTAGCAATCAGAAATTAAGTGCTGGGATAAGAGGAAAGATGGTAGATGCCGAGTAGGCTCTTAGAATGTATATATAAAGAAAGTCTTGTTATATGTTTTGAATATAAGAATCATACTAAAAATAACACAGCCATTAATGTCTAAACCTTGGCAACAAATGTGAGTACAACCCTAAGTGGAAAAATGTCCATATTGAGCCCAATTAGCCTTTTTCCCTCCCTGGAGTCATGTGACTCGTTAGTGTTACAGGGTCTCAGGTGTGAATGGGGAGCAGGTGTGTTAAATTTGGTGTTATCTGGTCACTAGAAGTTCAACTCTACGAGGATCTGAAAAAAAGAATTGTTTGTCTACATAAAGATGGCTTAGGCTATAAGAAGATTGCCAAGACCCTGAAACTGAGCTGCAGCACAGTATGCAAGACCATACAGTGGTTCCACTAGGAACAGGCCTCGCCATGGTCGACCACAGAAATTGAGTGCACATGCTCAGCATCATATCCAGAGGTTGTCTTTGGGAAATAGGCGTATGAGTGCTGCCAGCATTGCTGCACAGGGAAAAAATGTCCCTTACGTACTTAGCTAAATTCTTTTAAGTACTGTATTTAAATGCTTTCGGCAGATGCTCAAGAATACTACCAACTGGAATGCATAGTGCCTACTGTAAAGTTTGATGGAGGAGGGCTAAAGGTTGGGGCTGTCTTTCAGGGCTTGTGCTAGGCCCCTTAGTTCCAGTGAAGGGTAATGTTAATGCCTTAACATTTTAGACAATTGTATGCTTCCATTATGTGGCACCAGTTTAGGGAAGGTAATTTTCTGTCCCATCATTGTGACAGGGCCAGGTGACCCTGTAACAATCATAACTGTTCTTCTGGGTACAAAGCAGGTTCCATAAAGACATGGTTTGACAAGTTTGGTGTGGAGGAATACAAGTAGTCTGTACAAAGATATCACTATAATACTATTAAACACCTTTGGGATGAATTGGAATGCTTATTGGGATCCACTCCTTCTCATACAACATCAATGCCTAATATTGTGTAGGCCCCTCTTTCCTGCCAAAATAACCCCGACCCGTCAAGGCACGGACTCCACTAGAACTCTGTAGATGAGCTGTGGTACCTGTTACCAAGACGTAACAGATCCTTTAAGTGCTGCAAATTGCGAGATGGGGCCCTTACGGATCAGACTTGTTTGTCCAGCACATCCCACAATTGAATTGAGATCTGTGGAATTTGGAGGCCAAGTCAACACCTTGAACTTGTTTTGTGTGTTCCTCAAACCATGAGTGTCGTTTTCATATTTAGGGGGGCACATGGGGAAAAGGACCAAAGTAGGGGGGGAATTATAACATGCTGCATACTCACTATATATCTGCTGTAGAAATGCATTTATAACTAAATACCACATTTGCTTGATTACAAGACCCCCCCCCAAAATCTGAATATTAATTTAGGGAAAAAAGATATAGCCTTAAGACTACCCTATAAGAAAAAAGTTTTACTAGTAGATATTAGTTCACATCTAAACTATTTTTTTATATTTAATAAAAACTGATTGAGAACATTTTTTTTGTTATCCTTTTATTTGCCCAACCTGCCCCAGTTAATGCACAGTCATGCCCCCCAGATATAGCCTTATACCCCTATATGCCACTCTGTACCCCCAAGAAACATTGCCTTATAACCCTATATGCCCTCTGCCTTTCCTGATATTCCTTTTAGCCATCCAATATGCCCAATCCTGCCTCCAGCTGATATTCCTTATAACCCCCTATAGCGCACGGCTGCCTCCTAAACCACGATACCCCCCAGATTTACCACTCTTACCCTCCCCCGACTCACCAGTGCATCCCTAGAGTTGTCCCCCGTGCTTCAGATTCCTTGGTGTCTAGTGGGGGCAGCCGGTGGAGGTCTGTGCGATGTCTGCAGACAACCTCCACTGCTGCTGCCGGCACTTCCGCTGGGGCTTCTATGAATGAGCACCTGAAGGTTGTGTAATGCTGGGGCTCCGTAGAAGCCCCAGAGGAAGTGCTGGCAGCAGCAGACGTCACCGGCTGCCAGAGAGGGGGATCCAGGTCCCCTGCGGCACTGCGGGGGGTTTTGGACCTCCATTTAAGGTCTGATTAGAAGACGACCTTGAATATAAGACAATCAGGGTTTATTCCAGGGACTCGCTGCACATTTACTGCAGTTTTACTGCATCTGTACTTCACTGTACTGCAGTTTATAACTCTGTTTTTTTGATGCGAGTACAAATGCAATAAAGTTGCAGTACATTGAAGTACAACTGTAGGTTTGCAATATAAAAAAACCCAAAAAATAAATGTGCAGTAAAACTGCAGTACAGTGAAGTACAAA
The DNA here is from genome assembly GCA_009364415.1 of Spea multiplicata. Taxonomy (NCBI): domain Eukaryota; kingdom Metazoa; phylum Chordata; class Amphibia; order Anura; family Pelobatidae; genus Spea; species Spea multiplicata. The sequence continues at coordinate 6,257 of VKOC01047676.1, forward strand.
TGCAGTAAAACTGCAGTAAATGTGCAGTAATACTGCAGTATTGCAGTTTTTCATGTACAAAAAACTGTAGTAATTTTTTGTAAGTCTTTACATGACCTTCTGGTGTTCCACCATACAAGCTCCAGTGAAAGTACCGGCCAGCAGCAGTGGAGGAGGATCTGGCAGCGGGGGAACATATGTGCGATGCGCTCAGACAACCTCCGCTGCTGCCGACACTTCCACCTGGGCTTCTACGTCAGAGCACTGGCATAGAAGCACCCGGCAGAAGTGGCAAGAAGCAGCAGCACGCAGCCGTCCACCAGCTGCCCCCGCAAGAGACATATAGGTGGGTATAAGGCATATCTGGGGGGCAAAGTGGCATATAGGGGTATAAGGCCTATCTGGGGCAGAGTGGCATATCAGGAAAGCAGAATGGCATACAGGGGGTATAAGGTATTTCTGGGAGGCAGAGTGGCATATTCGGAGGTATAAGGCATATATGGGGACAGAGTGGCATATCAGCAAGGCAGTGTGGCGTATAAGAGGGTATAAGGCAATTCTCGGGGGCAGAGTGGCATATAAGGGGGTACTAAGCATATTTGGGGGGAGCAGAGTGACATATAGGGAGTATAAGGCATTTCTTAGGGCACAGTGGCATATAAGGGAGTAAACGGTATATGGGGCAGAGTGGCAAGACTGGGGTAGATGTGCATTACTGGGGTCAGGTTGGCAAATAAAAGGAAATAAAAACAAATGCATTTTTCTCAACCATAGTTTTTATTAAATATGAAAAAATAGTTTACATGTGAATTCGTGTTTACTAGTAAAACTTTTTGCCTATAGGGTAGTCTTATATTCACGCTTTTTCTTTTTTTCCTAAATTAATATTCAAATTTTGGGGGGTCCAAATTTTTGGACCCTAGGCAAGCATTTCCTTGGGCCCCCTCCACACAATGCAATCGCTCTCTTCGCTCCCAAATAAAAAAAATATCTGCCACAATAACAATAATAATGTATGGAATAACACAAAAACCCAGCTTTGCAAGTATATATCAATTGGAAATCACATATAAACTCAGAATTAAAAAGGTATAGATTAAAAACTCCTTATTCACAGGCATATATCACAGGTTGCACACCCCAGGCCAGCCCTGGCATCCACATTGCCCACATAGAACCTGACCAGCACCAAAATTACACACATAGGACTTGCCATATTTGTCCCCAAACAGCCCAGCATGAGTCAACTTTGTCCCCAAACTTATACAGTCACTCACTAATTTACACTTTCATTCATACAATTCATCCACACATTAATTATTTTTCTCACATATTCACACATTAATTCATTCTCTCACTCATTCACACAATTAATCCACACATTAATGTATTCATTATCTCACTCATTCTCACTCTATTTCAATATTCTTACTACCCCCTCTCCACCCCTTCTCACTATCCAGCCCCCCTCCCCATTTTCACTATCCCCCTCTGGCAACGCTACTAAGACTGAGGGGCGCCGAGCATCAATCAGGGGGTAGGGAGAGGGTAGATAGTGAGAAGGGATGGAGAGAGGGTAGATAGCCTGAGAGGGGGTAGATGGTGTGAGAAGGGGGTAGATTGGGTTGGGGCAGATTCTCGCAACGGGGCCCTGATGCTTCTAGTTATGTCCCTGGCTAGACAGGTTGTGGTGGTAGGGGACTCTATAATTAAGAGTTTAGGTGATCCGCCACTCGGATCGGCTCAACCGGACAGTTTGCTTTCTCCTGGGTACTTGGGTGCGGCATGTTGCTGACAGAGTGGATGGATTATTGGGAGGGGCTGTCATGGTCCATATTGGAAGATCCTAAAGAATGATTTCAGGGAATTAGGAGGTAAACTGAAGAAAAGGTGGTATTCTCAGAAATATTACCTATGCCACGTGGCTAAAGTCATGGTGTAGGAAGGAGGGTTTTGGCTTTTTAGAGCACTGGGCTGATTTTGCACTTGGTACAACTTTTATAGCTGTGATGGATTGCACCTAAACGGAAGAGGGTCTGCTGTGCTGGGGGACAGGATGGCTAGAAGGTTGGAGGGGATTTTAAACTAGTTGTAGGGGGGCACAGAAATCTAGAAAATATATATAGCACAGAAAGGAGGGCTTTAGATTGGAACAAGAGCAGTGGAGATGGGGGAGGGGCAAGATCAGAACAGAGGTATGTAATAATAAAAATTCATAAAATACAAGAGACTCATGATAATATTAAATGTATGCTTACTAATGCAAGGAGCCTAAATAACAAAATTGGGGAACTAGAGGCAATAGCATACACTAAGCAATATGACATAATAGGCATAACAGAAAAAAGGGGCAAAAAAGGACATTGACTAATGGTTGGGGTATGTTATAAAGCACCTGATAATACTGATGAAGAAGAACAGCTGTTAGGGCAAATTGAGAAAGCTGCACATTTGGGTAACAAGTTAATTATTGTTTATTATTATTATTATAGTTACCCGGACATAAATTGGATAGAGGGACTAGTAGTTCTGCTAAGGGGATTCAGGTTTTTGAACCTGTAAACCTAGAAAGTATTCTTGTCGGATCTGGTTATAACAAACAATGTTGATCTACTGTCAAACATTCAAGTGGGGGAGCACTTGGGTAATAGTGATCACAATATGGTGTCTTTTGAAATAAACTCAAAAAGGAAATTGCAAATGGGGAATACTAAAACATATAATTTTAAAAAGGCCAATTTCAATAAAATAAGGGCAGCTTTATAACATATTGTCTGACATAAACTCTTTAGTGATAAAAACACTGAGGAAAGATTGAGTATTTTCAAATAAATATTAGAAAGGTACACTTCTCAGTATATATCATTGGGTGATAAATATAAAAGAAACAGATTAAAACCAATGTGGCTTAGTGTGGAAGTAAACCAAGAAATTACAAATAGGAAAAGAGCTTTTAAAGCATTTAAATCAGACATAGGCATCCTATGTAAGCTATAAGGAAGCAAATAATACATGCAAAAATGTGATTAGATGTGCTAAACTAGAGAGGGATAGCCAAAGAGGGCAAAACCAAGGCTAACAATTACTTTAAGTACATAAATTCTAAAAAAGGAACACTAAAAACAGATGGGAGTGTTAGTTAACGAGGACGAGGAAAAAGCAGAAACTTCAAATAACTATTTTTTCTCAGTTTATATTAAGGAAGAAGCTATGGCAATGAATATGCAAATGGCTACTGCAAAAAAATTGTGATTGGATGACTCAGGACAAGGTGCTGCAGCAACTAAAGAAAGTTAATCTCATGGGTGAACACCTGATGGCGTTCACCCATGAGTACTTCAGGAGTCTGGAAAAAAATGAACCTCTGTTTCTAATCTTCCAGGATTCTTAACTTCTGTGCCTGGGAAAGTATTTGAAGGGCTATTAAGGGATAATGTTCAAGAATTCATTGGGAAGAAAGGTGTTCAGCATAGTTTTATGAAACATAGGTCATGCCAAACTAATTTAATTGCATTCTACAAAGAAGTAAGTAAAAGTGTAGATCAGGGTCTTGCAGTGGATGTCATCTACTTGGATTTTGCCAAGGCGTTTGACACGGTTTCACACAATAGGTTAGTATTCAAACTGAAAGAAATCGATCTAGCTGCAAATTCTTGTTCTTGGGTTGATCATTGTCTTAGACATAGAGTACAGAGAGTTGTTATAAATGGTAAATCTTCAAGCTGGACAAAAGTAGTAGGTGGTGTTACCCAGGGTTCTGTCCTGGGACCAATTTTATTCAATATATTTATAAATGACCTTGCAATAGGCGTTGAAAGTCATGTTTCCGTGTTTGCAGATGACACTAAACTTTGTAGAGTAATACAATGTGAGCAGGGTATTACTTTGCTGCAGAGGGATTTAGACTGGGCACACAAATGGCAGATGAAATTTAATGTAGATAAATGCAAAGTTATGCACTTCGCGGTAAGGAATGCACAAGCAACTTACACCCTAAATGATAGTGAATTAGGGATAACAACAAATGAGAAGGATTTGGGAATTGTTATAGACAACAAACTAGGAAACAATGTGCAATGTCAGTCAGCAGTTGCTCAGGCCAGTAAGGTATTATCATGTATAAAAAAGGGCCTCAATTTGCGGGATAAAAATATAATTTTGCCCCTTTATAAATCAATGGTAAGACCACACCTTGAATACGCTGTGCAATTTTGGGCACCTATTCTAAATAAGGATGTTATAGCACTGGAAAAGGTGCAGAGGTAGGCTACAAAATTAATAAAAGGAATCGAACACTTTAGTTATGAGAAAAGGTAAATTAATTTAAATCTGTTTAGTTTAGAAAAACGGCGCCTCATGGGGGATATGATAACATTATATAAATATATTCAGGGCCAATATAAACCATTGTGTGGAAATCTATTCATAAACAGGACTATGCATAGGACACGGGTTCACGCAATTAGACTACAAGAAAGGAGATTTAGCCTAGGGCAAAGGAAAGGGTTTTTTACAGTTAGGACAATAAGGACAGACATTTAAACAACGATTGGATAAATACTTCAGGGCTATTCAGGGCTATAATGTTTAAATTATGGGGAAACGGCTTATTGATCCAAGGAGAAATCTGGCTGCCATTCTGGGGTCAAGAAATAATTTCCCCCCTAGTTTGTGCACAATTGGAAAGAGCCACAACTGGGTTTTTTGCGTTCTTTTGGATCAACAGCAAGAAATAAACAGATATGTGAAAGGATGTACTTGATGGACGCATGTCTTTTTTCAGCCTAACTATGTAACTATGTAACTTTTATGGATGCAGACACTACTTTGATCTTTGTTCATATTTCACGCAGCATGTAACTCACCTTCTCACTCCATCCCTGAAGCCACAGAACCAAAACAAGTATGATAACAAATCCCAGCCTTCACACCCGTTTTCAAAACTCTATACCCATAGGTTTCAAGCTTGATCCAGAGTCAATCTCCAAACTCGTCCATTTCTTATTATCTGGCACCATCTAGTGGCAGTTTCCTGAAAATGCTCTGGTAGATTGGCTGCGATTTGGGGCGTAAACATTACTAAGCGTCACCTTCACATTCCCCAAATACCCCTTGAGAAAGATAGCCCTGCCCTCCGGGTCTCTCCAGATATCCAACAGGCGGAAGGAAAGCAATTTGTGCATGACGATAGCTACCACCTTGGTCTTGGAGTCGGGTGAACTTGAAAAGAATGCATGGAAGTGTGTCTCTTGTAGGAACGCTATATGTGTCTTGGTTGAGTGTAAAATTCAGACAGGGGAATCAGTAAAAGCTTGTACACATCCTTGGGTTGGCGAATTATGTGGGTGTTAGCGCCCTTGTGTGCAATTAAGGCGAAGGGAAAGCCCCACTGATAAGGGATATTATCCACGCGTAGAGCCCTGGTGATAGGTTGAAGAATACCGCGGTTCTGAAGTGTGGCTGGAGACAAATCCTGGAACACCATAATAGTATGTGCGTCCCATGTAAAGTTTGCTCGATTCCGAAATGCCCGCATAATGTCCTCCTTTAGTGGAAAGACCTGCGGGCATCCTGACGGTTTCTGACAAAGAGCTCTGTGAGCCCTCATGAAGTGAATAGCCGTAGCTGCATCTCTATTCAATGCTTTGTTAAAAATCACTTGCAGAGTATTAGGCAAGTCCTCGTGTGCAATCAATTCGGGTGATCTATGGATTCTAATATTATTCCTTCGCCCTCTGTTTAGATCCTCGACAGTTGCCGTATGAGAGTCGACTGCTCCCTCAGGTGAGTCGTCAAGGAATCTACTGTTTCGCATACTCAGGGATGCTCGTCCTCCAATGCCGCCACGCGGCCTCCAATATGGTGAATATCCGACTGAATGGCGGTAAGGCTAGAGCGGATCCCCTGTGTCGCACAATCCACAATGTCGGCAATATCCTTTTTGTAGGCAATGTTTCCAATTTCTCTCCCTAGGAACATTCTGTCGGGCCAGGGGAGATCTCTCTAGTCTCCAGGAGCCTCTCCTCTACCGCCTCGTCAGCCAGGCTTGCAGAGGATGACAGTGGCCTAGTGAAGGAGTCCCGTGAGTCCTGATTGGATGATGCATGGAAGTAGGAGCGCACTGAGGTAAGTGACCCTTTGTCTTTTGTTCCGGAAGGTTTCGTTTCGGTGTAGTGTAAGCCTTATTTTTGCCCATGATGCGTGAATGTACAAGATAAAAGCTGAAATTCGGGCCAGGCGCACCGGAGCTCCAGACTCAGGCGTCCATCTTGCTTGCTAGCAAACCACGCCCCCCCCCTCACTATATGTAGTTTTAACTTGCTCTTGCAGGCAGTAGATGTCATTAAGACCCAGTCCAAGTGTTTTTATTAGCACCTCCTCTACAACATACTTTGTTTCTTTCTCTCTCTCTCTCTCTCTCTCTCTCTCTCTCTCTCAGAAGCTTCAATCTTGATCGAATTTCTAAGTCTCCCGTCCTTAGCACACGCAAAATTGATGTAGAGGCTGCAGCAGATATGACAGATAGGGGGAATCCTGACAATGTTAGTGTTTTGTTTATATACTTTACACTGACAAGCAATCACCCTGGAGTGTAATGGCTACCCATTGGGAGGGCAGTGCCATGTTCTCATGTCTATCAGTATCCTGTTGTCATTTACAACTTCACATTATTGCTGCTAAAGGTGGCTCTACAAGCTATTAAATCATAAGGTGTACTGAGTTTTTCACACATGGCTGTTCAACTGAGGTCATATTTACCTAATTTTTAGACCTTCTAAGGAACAGATGATTGTTATTATGTCTAGATATCTCAAACAATGTGATTCAAAGACGGTGTACTTTCTTTTTCTCAGAGTTTGTATCTCCCTCTTGCATTTGAGGTGCCACTTGTACGGTTCTGGCAAGATGTTTAACCTGTCAGGAGACCCTCCCATGTATACAGCAGGGGTAAGACACTGAGGGGCTATATATTTTATTTTTACCCCTTTAGGAAATACATGAAGCAGATATTTTCTCATAAACTTGTTTTTTTTTCCCAGAAAAGCCATTTTAATTACTAAAACACACACACTGATGCCAACATACACTATAAAACTATAACACCATATACTAATACACAAACACACTTATGTTAACATCATACCTTAACACATGCTAAAACAAAATACTTACACACATACTAACATCACTCTAACACTATATGCTTATAAATGCATACATACGCACTCTCTCATTATCTCCCTCCCATTTTTCAAGCTGCTCACCCAATTCACCCTCCCTGCCTGCACAAGAGCTTTCTTGCACAGAGTCCTGTTTTTACTGCAGCTTGCACTCTCAATGCTAGTGTCAGGCCCACCCCAGGGTCCCCACTGCTCTGCCACAGTTGGATGGTCTCGATGTCTGTTCTTAGCCCAGGTGACCACCGCCGGTGTGTCATTTCAAGCAACTTCCACGTACTACACAAAGATTTAAAGGGAAATGCTTGCCCTATATTTTTAAAGGGATACGTGCCCAGTTTTAATTAATGGATGTGCACTTCTTTCCCTTTATACCTATTGCGGTGACATAACAAGTATTGTAGTCAATGTTTTTGCCAGTTGAACTCTTCCTGTATTACATGTGTCTTTTGATAAGTTAAAGAGGGCACACCTCCAGTGATCTCACAAGCTATACAATGTTGAATGGAAAGTCTGAGTTAAGTCTCTCTCTGCCCACCGTCCTGCTTTGGTTGCAGGTTAGTCTTGGAAAGTGTTGCATTGTTTGTTGGGCTGTTGCCATACCTGGAAACTCTCCGGGTTTGACCCAGAGAACCGGAGGAGCAGCGCTCACCCTGCAATCCCTGGGTCAAACCCGGAGAGTTCCCGGGTATGGCAACAGCCCAATAAATAATGCAAGACCAGAATCCTCCGGGTTGCGGGAGCGGGGTCTTCACATGCCCGCTCCCTGCCCATTTTTTCCCTTTAAATAGTGGTGTTTCCTGCTGCCATCAGCGGGACCGCCCACCGACGTCAGTGTTACTGTGTTTTTGTCTCTTATTAAATATCTGTTAAAGTAGACAAACCTTTGTGATATATTTTTATACTTGGTTTAACACCAAACGTATATGCAACGGTAAGAAAAAGTAAAGTGTATCCTTTGGAATTACCAGCATTTATGTATACATTTGTTCTAAAATAAGTTACAATAATGAACCCTTTGGCTAATTATGTCAACAAATGTGAATTTGAAGTCAGGACATGTACGGTGTGGCTGACATGCCTCAATATCGATGCATGTAGAGCAACCACAAGCGCCATCATGTAAATGACGTTCCTGCCACTCACAAGATTGCGTTGAGTTCACAGAGGGTCTTTCCAGATCAACCATGCAAGGTCAATGGAGCTTAGCTCACTAATCAGTGTGATTAGTAATACAAAAAAAATAATTGTAAGTGTGGATGCCAGGAATGGCCTTTGGGGTGTGAAACCTGTGATCTATGACTCTAATTTAGGGGGTTTTATCTATATCTTTAATGCTGAGTTTTTATGTGAATTCCAATTGATCTATACCTGCAAAGCTGGGGTTTTGTGTTATTCTGTTGATCGATCTATCTATCTATCGATCTATTTATCTATCTATCTATCTATATATATATATGCCAGGGGCGTCCAACATGCGGCCCGGGGGCCAAATGCCGCCTGCCAGACCTCGAGGTGCGGCCCGTGTGAGATCGGCAGCCAGGGCAACCGGGATCACAAGGGCCCTGCTTACCTGTGGGGGGGTCTTTGCACGTATACAGTTCTGATGAAGTGGCCCACTATAGAAAAAACTTGGACACTCCTGTGCTATGCTATGTTTATCTATACCTGCAAATACAGGGTTTGTACGTCTTATTGAGTTGATCAATACCTGGAGTGCTGTTTCCATGAGTTGTTTATTTGATCTATACCCTTAGTGCTGAGTTTACATGTGATTTCCAGTTGATCTATACCTGTAGTACTGGGGTTGTGTGTTCTGTTGATCTATACCTGCTATGCTATGTTTCCATACATTATTATGTCTTATTCAGTTGTAAACAGCATGTGCATGTATAGATCAATATTTATATATATTGGCAGCAGGGTCTAATAATATATATTGGCAGCAGGGGCTAATATTAAAGAATGAAAAATAACTGCGTACCTAGCGGGGGGCGGAAGGTGGGCGGTTCGCCCCGGGTGCCGCTCGTCAGGGGGGTACCACGGGCTAGGGTGGCCACATGTCCGGGATGCCCGGACTTTTTTTTTTTTTACACGTAGGAGAGAGAGGGGCTAGGCGCCCCTCAGTCTCCTTCGCGGGGCCTCTAACTCCGTCCTGGTGCCGGCATGTCATACTGAGCGCCGGAATATGATTCGTGAGCAGGTAGGGAGGGGGGTAGATAGTGAGAAGGGAGGGAGTGGGTAGATAGTGAGAAGGGAAGGGTATGTCCTGATGAAAGTCAGCAATGACTGAAACGTCGACTTGACTTTGAATAAAATGAAATTGTCAATTTAAAGACCTGGAGTGCTGACCATCCTTTGAAAGTGTTTTATATATATATGTATATATACATATATATA
>VKOC01047681.1:0-10444 GCA_009364415.1 Spea multiplicata
GTTTCAGGCTGCCTAAAATGTCATCCGAAAGGAAGCTTGATCAGTTTAAAATAATTTTGAAAAACAAGCATGTGGCAGATTTTAATAAAGTCCATGCTTACATAACCAAGGGAATAAGTGACATAACAGATCACTTTGCAGGTTTTCTACTTGGTAAGTAGTAACAGCTTAATAAATGTATTAGGATTAAAACAGGAATTATCATAAAATGTTGTATTAAGCATTAGGGTTCTATCTTTGGATATGTTATGAATATATATTATTATCGTGACTAGATACATACATGCATGGAAGTGGTATTTGCATGCAAATAATAAAAAGGGATGTATTGTTGGGCTATCAGTAACAGGCTTAATTATCTGGTCATGTTTAATCTGCACAGGCTGGCCAATGCAAGTGATGGGTGCTTTGTGATGTCACAATGATGACATCACAAACCCAGTGAATTTATGCTCTGTCAACTCTGCTCCTTGTCACATTCCATTAACTGACGGCTGTTGGTTAGTTGGCAAGCTAATGTCTAAGAGAATGATTTTCTGTATTGCATTTCTTTTGGTGCTAATGCCTGATTCCCAGGTTTCAGGCTGCCTAAAATGTCATCAGGACGCCGAAAGGAAGCTTGATCAGTTTAAAATAATTTTGAAAAACAAGCATGTGGCAGATTTTAATAAAGTCCATGCTTACATAACCAAGGGAATAAGTGACATAACAGATCACTTTGCAGGTTTTCTACTTGGTAAGTAGTAACAGCTTAATAAATGTATTAGGATTAAAACAGGAATCATCATTACATTTTGTATTAAGCATTAGGGTTCAGTAATTCAATTTTATGACTTTTACAATGTGTTTTTCAGATAAACTTGCTCTTTCCCAATTGGTTGAACAACTTGACAATCATGTGCAGGCGATCGGTGCCTCAGTTGCTGAAGGTATTTATTTGCTATATTTCATTTTATTAACCCCTTTATCTCCAGTAGCCAGATATAGACCGATGTGTGTATTGAATATTGTTACAAAGAAGAAGTGCAGTGATTGAGCCGTAGTGGTGGATTCAAAAAAAGGATTAGCGCCGTTGGGCTGGCAGATGCTCGTTCAACGACTCAAATCAACTTTACTTCTGTACAGCAGATCGGGGATTCATTTATTCCCAAATTGTTGCTGAGATTTGGAAGGGGTAGAACGTAATTAAAAATAATGTTCTAACGGGTACTTTTCCTCAAAGGAGACAAATAGAGGTTTAGTCAGAAAATCCTTTCAAGAACTTACACAAATTCTTAGGAAAAAATCAATACGCTATAGATGGGGATTCCCAACAGCACTAATTATCTACTATGGAGACAACGTATATCAACTCAAGGATCAGTCTTCCCTTAGAGAAAAGATGCTCCATTGGGGACTAATAGAAAGCTGATCAGTGATCTCTTAACTCTTTACTTTTTGATATATAAACCTACCATATATAGCGTTACAAATTCCTTTTTTTTCAACACTTTACTTATTTTTAACACACAGTCATCACTGTCTATCTTTTTCACTTTGACACTTTCCACCTACACTTTTTTTTTCTCACTTATAAGAGGAGCAATAAATGAAACCTTACATACATTTAATTATACTCACTTTCTATTCTACACAACTCTACACACTTAACGACCAATGTTATTTTTTCTTACACTTTACCCAACTCTAGCACATAACTATTTAACAGGCAATTACTTACTGTTTCACTCCCATACACATTATATTACACTTAATTATAAGGGGAGCAACACATAAAATTTTACCACCTTCACCTATATCTACTTTTTATTCCACATAATTTAAGACACTTAATGATCAACCCCTTTTTTTTTTTCTTTTCATAATACCAGTATAACCTACGGTATGCAGAGCTGAGTAGGTACTTCACACCTTTTCTCTTTTCTAAATCTACTCACGCGCGACGTTCCTTAACATTGTTGAACCTATTCTAATAACATAGAACTGTTTTCTTTTCTTATACCTATCCCTATATTAAGCTATGATCTGTTTTGACACATCAAACATACTTTCTTAAGCACATGGACTGGATCTAAGCACCCTACTACAAGACTGCGCAGGAAATTGAGAGGACTCTCAACTTAGCATAATTGCATATTAGTAACTGCGCTTACTACAGATTATATTGCTAGTTATTAATAACTTTGCGGTTAACTATAGGGGCCCCACAAGTCTTTTCGTAATACGATTCAAAACGTAACAAGACGGTTTTTTTTTGTTTTGTTTTGTTTTATATTATTATCGATTACGAGGCTTTAGGAACTGTTATATTGTACGTCACACATTGAGATGTTGTATGATACTACCGGAATTTTATATTTTGATTTGACTATAAATCCATCCTAAATGTTTACTGAGGGGATGCTATGACGGAATTTAAATATTACTCCTTGACCAGACTATATAGGCAAATGAAGATACGTCATTAAGAACCCGTAAGATCTACATGAGTTTTTTTTTACTGATATATTGTAAGCTGTTATCTGATACAAATCGTATATTATACCTCGATTCGACTATTTTCGTCTCCAGAAAGAGTTACTGTGTCACAAATTGGACATTATACCCCGATTTGATTAATTTTGTTTCGAGAAAGATCTATGGAAGCGACGCTGTGATGCAATTTGAATATCGCGCTGAACTCATTTATACAGACCCTTATTAGGCATGTTACTCAGAAACTGCACGACATGTACTGAGTTTCTACGAATGCCACATAGCGAGGTGCTGTACGATATATTTTGATTGACATGCCCCGACTTGATTATACGCGCAATTAGAATGCCTCATCGAGGGGATGCCATAACATTATTTGAATACTACGCTTTATTTGCCTAAACAGTCTGAATTTAAACATGTGCACGATTTGTACTGACCTTTTTTCATTTACTTACTTTATTTTACTTTATGTTATATATATATATTTTTTTTTATTTTTATTTTTTTCTACTCACTACTATACCTCCTCCTTTTTTCCTCCTCCCTACATATCTCCTGTGGTGGATACAGGAATTTTGAGAGTCAGCAACACAATGAGTTTGCTGGAACTCTAGAGAAGATGTATGCATGTTATGACTGTTTCGTAAGACTGAAGTATGGAAGAAAGAGGAGAGAAGCATTAGGGGCTATATATCATCCTCCATGACTATTAGGGTCATTACGTTAAACGCCCAGGGACTGAACTCCCCACAAAAAAGAAGTGTTTTATTTAAAACATGAGACGATAATAATATCGATCTTGCTTTTATTCAAGAAACTCATTGGATTAAACCATCTTCCTCCTTATGGAAATTTAAAAAATACCCCTACATTTACTCAGCCAACTTAATAGGTGTTAAAAAGAAAAGGGGAGTAGCAATATTTTTTTCTAAACAACTTAAAATAGACTCCATATATGAGGAAGCAGACCCTAACGGACGATTCCTAATGTTAATATTTAAAATCAATGACATTACATTTACACTAGTCAACGTTTATGCCCCAAATAGGCTTTCGGGCCGTTTTTTGGATAACCTCATTACCAAAATCGATTCTCTTCAGATGGGTACCCTCTTATTAGGCGGCGACTTTAATGCTGTTCAGGCACCTAAATTAGAGCGTAGCTATTCTAAACGTTACATTAATAAACACATCAACTCGTCCTATGGGATTCAGGATTTTTTACTGAGAAATTCTTTGTTTGACTGTTGGCGTACTAGCCATCCATTAGAGCGCGACTATACCTTTTTCTCAAATATGCACCAAACATATTCGCGAATTGACTTTTTCTTGACAAAAGCAAATTCCTTGAAAATGGTGAAAGACTCTAAAATAGGCAACATTACATGGTCGGACCATGCCCCGGTTTTCTTGGACATAATTAACAATCCCGACTATAAAATAAGAAATAAATGGAGACTAAATGAAACTTTATTGAGAAATACAATAACTTTAGATGAAGTAATACGCGATGCTGAGCAATTCTGTCAGATAAATGACAATGGGGAAGTATCAGATCCTACCCTTTGGTGTGCCTTTAAGGCATATATGAGGGGTGTACTGATAAGAATAGGTTCCAGAGAGAAGAAACGGAGAGGCTCTACACTGGCAGAACTTTACATAAAACTAGCCGTGCTAGAGAGAACTAACAAAAATAACATAGATCTTTTCTTGCTTCACCAAATAATCCACCAGAAATGAAATTGTAACTAAAGAACAAGAAAAAATCAACGTGATGCTCTTACAACTACGTCATCATTACATTTTGTATTAAGCATTAGGGTTCTATCTTTGGTTGATTATATTTCATTTAAGTTTGGTTTGGTTTAATATTGGCCCCTGTAAGGAATGGGATTGTCATATAGAAAGCTTCCAAGGGTCAACTTAGGTACAATATGTCCTAATTCTAGCTGTGCCAACACCAATGACAATATCAGGGTGGAAAATCAGTAATTCAATTTTATGACTTTTACAATGTGTTTTTCAGATAAACTTGCTCTTTCCCAATTGTTTCAACAACTTCACAATCCTGTGCAGGCGATCGTTGCCTCAGTTGCTAAAGGTATTTATTTGCTATATTTCATTTTATTAACCCCTTTATCTCCAGTAGCCAGATATAGACCGATGTGTGTATTGAATATTGTTACAAAGAAGAAGTGCAGTGATTGAGCCGTAACACTAGTGGTGGATTCAAAAAAAGGATTAGCGCCGTTGGGCTGGCAGATGCTCGTTCAACGACTCAAATCAACTTTACTTCTGTACAGCAGATCGGGGATTCATTTATTCCCAAATTGTTGCTGAGATTTGGAAGGGGTAGAACGTAATTAAAAATAATGTTCTAACGGGTACTTTTCCTCAAAGGAGACAAATAGAGGTTTAGTCTTCACCGACAGATATTCTAAACATGAATAAAGGATATTGTAAAGTTTATGTTTACCCCTGCATCCCGACGATCACAGAATGGGTGGGAAATGTATGTATTTGGCCCGTAACTAAACTCTTTTCTTTTGGTAGGAACTCACTTCATGAACACCATCGATGCGAGTTTGAAACACCTTAAAGCAAACTTCAGTGCCATCATTACCCGGTTTATGACAGAAAGTAAGTAAGGATTTAAGACGCACAATCTTTTTGGAAACCTAAAAAACTAGTGTGTTAATATTAGATGTAACTTTGCAGGTAATTAACCAATGGAGCATTAACAAAAATGAGGATTATTTTTTAGATTTGATGTTTTGTGTTTTTTGCATTATGTGTAAAGAGATTACTGGTGGTTCGGTATTAAATTCTATATAGTTCATCATGTTTATGCTCAGTATGGGGGTATTTATTTTCACATTTTGGGTTTTTTCTTGTTACATTAGTGGTTGGGCAACAGACCACCTATTGTGGAATTATATCGATTTATGTATTTATGAGTGTACTTCTTGGATATTAGACTGTGTCCCAGCTCCCTGCTGAGTGCATCATGTGAGAGGGAACACGTAATAGAAATGTGTGATGGAGATGCTTATATCTTGATGCCCTCGTAGTCCGCAACAGGGCTGAGAAAGAAGACTCCTAGGGATAGATAGAAAGCAGTCTTTGCAGTTATTTGGCAGGGCATTGGTTGTAACCTTTATGGATGACCTGAATAGTTCAATTAGCCGATATATACTGTATGCGTGCAAATACACTTTACAGAAGAGGCATTAATGATGTTATCTTTGTTTCCAGGGTACTGTCCTAATCTGAAAGGTAAGCACAATTTAATGTTTCTAAACGTCTATATATGTGTGTTTTTTTATCCAAAATATAAACATGTCCCAAATGGCTTAAAATAATGACTACATTTACTGAATGAGGAACTTTAAAAGAAATTATATCCAGAAATCCAACACCTTGTTGGGTTACAAAAGCCCCCATAACCATCACTAAAACAATAAAATAGAGTTGTCCAAGCTAATGCTCAATGTCATTTTTGGTTTCGTAAAGGAAGAATTGCGTATTGGCTGGAAAGCTCTACAGACAGACAGAACCTAACAGAACTTAAAGTCAACATTTCAGATTTTTCCAAATTCCTTTACAAAACTTCAAAATTCCAAATTTTCCAAAATATTATATATTAATTGATCCACATAGTTTTACTAAATCTATAACTCTGTAGTTTTAACAATAAAGTCTAAAAACCGAAACAAATAAAATTATTTATTTCCACATGTAACGTATTGTGAAATAACATACAATGTAAAAAAATGATGTTTGTATTTTTAGTGCTAAATATCAAATCACTTTCGTTTTCTTATTCTGTTTTCTTCTCTTTTCAGGGGATAAAGCATGTGGTAAGTGTCTTTCTAATATACTTTAACCACAACAACAAATGACAATCCTTGTCAACATTATGGGTCCAACTGTTCAGCACTGGCATGATCCTCCACATATAATATGTCCTAATAGCTGGTGATTGAGGGTTTGAGTGTTAACGGGTGAAAGAGAAATCAGAAATGTATCGTGTAATACAGAGAAAGGTGATAGTCCAATGGAGCAGCCAAGAGGTGCTGTTAAGAGAGTGGCCACTGAGAGGTTAAGATAAGTCCTAATCAACAGAAGCCCCTAGAATGGAAACAGAACAACAACCACTAAGGTGTTCCCATTTTAGGGATACTGTCACCAGAACAGGTCTATATTAATCTGAATGTTCTTCATATCAGCCATCATTGTATTGATTTTTTTTAAATGTTTTTCTGCAGGCTTGATGATCCAAACTCTCACAAGCTGTAAGACCTGTGAAGAGGTGAAGGTACCGTGCATGAAAGGTCATAGCCTATGTAAAGGTAAGTGTTTTGCTCCTCACACAGTATCAAATGAAAATATCCTGGTATCATGGTAGGAAGATGGCTAGTTGACTCTTTGAAGAAAAATTAAGTTACATTATAAAGGTTATCACTTATTTAAATAAAGTCAGTCGAGATATATTCTCGTGATGTGTCTAGTAAACCTGGTTGGTGGGCTCATAAAAGATTCCATAGCTTCAGTGAAAGTTCTTTTTCGACAAAACTCTACTCAAACATGTGTTATATGTAATTCTTCTACGTATATCCCTTTCAACACGGAATATGCTCTGTGTTGAAATTACTCCTGGATTATTCTATTGCCACTAGAATACGCTGCTTGTTTCTATAACCGTTTAATCTAACTATGACTTTTCATTTCTGTTTTAGAAAAGAAGGATCAGTGTCCGCTATGCTTTTGTACTGAAGAC
The DNA here is from genome assembly GCA_009364415.1 of Spea multiplicata. NCBI lineage: Eukaryota > Metazoa > Chordata > Amphibia > Anura > Pelobatidae > Spea > Spea multiplicata. Next base: position 7,259 of record VKOC01047681.1, read on the forward strand.
AACAATAACTGCAAAGGTAAGAAACTACCAGAAAATTATATTAAGCATTTTTATAATGGTTCATGGGTGAACTCCTTCGCATGGCACAAAAAAAGACAGATCCTATTATCAAGTAGCAACAGTGGCCTGTAAACTCAAAATATCTGTTTATTTTCTGTGAAATAATCACGTATCTAGGCTGATTATCTACACAATATCATTTAGAAGCATGTAATAACTAAATATTGCATTTGTTTAGAAAAAAATTGTCAGAATAGTGGCAAATAATTACATTTGTATTGTTCTAGATGTGCAGAGTGGGAAATCCTGCAAACCTTGTAGCGGGCACAAATCCTGTATGACCGAAGTACTGAGATGTGGAGGTAAGACATTCATAATTTTGTACAAAGAAATAGAAACATGATTTCTCTTATTTTTTAAAGTCATAGGATACATTGGCAAGACCTGTTCTCCCAATCCTTTACAATCTCTTTCCTCTCTATCCCACATTTTCTTCTTTTTCTAATTATTGTTGTGTTTTATGGTTTTTTTTTTAACCGTTTTAGCCATAACTATAATGGCTAATTTTCCTTATTTTCACCTTCCTCTGGTGGAGGTCTATGCATATCTGAGTTAGCCTTACGCTACTAATTATAAAAGAAATGAGTCTTTTTTGCACATTTTATACTACAGTTGATATAATCTTGAGGTCATGATATATATAACACTTTTGATATTTTCATTTTAGATCGGACTACAGACGTAATCAAAGGCCAAGATGTAATCTTTGATTGTAGTTTAAATTGGCACGTCGATGTGGGGGAACCAATCCAGTACGTTTTTAAGAAGGTAATGTTCACAAGACATTATAAGACATTTCACAACTAGAATACATATTTCACTGAAGTTTTTCAAATTCCAAAATACCAAATAATATCAGAGCACCGCGTTATTCCACATTAACCTGTAAATAACATGATAAGTAATTTGGTTCATAAACTAAATTGTGGAACTACTGTTTGTCAAAAATACCACTGGTAAAAGCACTCCGTTTTCTGTGAGCAAAAATATTTTATTTTGCCGCATTAAAGGCAGATCATTCCTAGGGCACAATAATTTAAAAAGTGACTTAGGGGCTTAGTAAAAGAGCAAGTGTGACATGAGGGAATTAGTAGCGCACATACTTAATAACAGTAAAAGTAATGAAGCTAATGCATATTATTATTACTATTTATCACCATTTCTCATTTTAGGTAGTAAATCAGGGAAGTGAAACACTGAGCATCACAGACCAGCCCTTCTTGGAGAAAAAGGATGTTGACTTTGGTGATGCGGGAGAATATACTTGTACTGCCCAAACGAAGAGCAAGACACCGGTCAGCATCCTGTCTTATAGAGTGAATGGTATGTATGATCTTACCAGTGAGATATATAAGTCAACCTCATGTTCATAGGTATTGCTACATGTGGGTCAATTTACTAAAGAGTGAGATATCAATTGTTTAATGTGACTCACAAGCTGCTGAGCTGATACTTGTTAACTGTAAGTAAGGAGTAACAGTTTATCAGGACTTGATACTCAGACTCAGCTGCCACCTCAGTTATTGAATAGAGCAACAGAAATGCAGAAATTGTTCAATTATCTTCCACTTGGTGAAGGAGCCTTATTTTACCCAATACAAGATTGTGTGTAGAGACATTTAACAGGTATGCATCATCTAAGCATATTTCATCGATTCTCTTTCTTTCTCTTCATGCAGTTCCAAAAGGGTCAGGAAACCCCCCAAACGCGACACAAACCTCCAGTAATTTAGACGTGGAGGAGGTGGCCCAAGCCATGTTCCTGATCAGTGCGGCTGTACTGACTGGTTTGATTATAATATTTGGTGTGGGAATATGGTGAGTACATTTTATGGAATTTGTTTCTGTCTTCATCCCAGGTCTCTGGAGATTGTGAGAAGTTATTCCTACTATTGGATACGCTATGAATATATCTTATTACCGTGACTAGATACATACATGCATGGAAGTGCTATTTGCATGCAAATAATAAAAAGGGATGTATTGTTGGATATCAGTAACAGGCTTAATTATCTGGCCATGTTTAATCATCACGGGCTGGACATGGATTTATTTGGACAGCTAAGTAACAGCAAATTTAGAAGCCTTAACATGTAAATGAACATGAACTCTTTTCAGTGTAGTTTCAAGAGAGAGAACCAGGCAGTGAGATTATGTGATGTTTTATTAACAATTGCAATACAAATAAATGTGACATATATTCAATGTTTTTTTCAGCATCTTAAAGTACCAAAATAAAAAGCTGGAGAGAAAGATAGTAGAACAACTGAAAGCACTCGAGGAAGGCTTGGGATCCAATTCTGATTAAGATGATCACCAGAAACATCTGTCCCATCACACGGATTCATGTAACAACTGAAATAATTCAAATAAAAGAAAATTTCACCCAAAGAAAACCGATGAATGAAAAAGTGGCTTTAAAATGTCGTAACCCTTAAAAAGTGCACACATCATACCCAAAGTACACGTGAATACTTAGACATTATGAAAACTGATCGACTCATCTTATATATTACATTTATAAGAAATCCAAGCATTAACATGTAACTTTTATTGACATTTATTAAAACACCATTTGAAGCTCTTACACTGATTGCTAACAACAGCGTTCCCAAAACATACGACTAAATCCTACAGACGAGGTATCAACACAAAAAAGTGTCATGTGCAAAAACTCATCCTGGGGCAATGTTTAAAAAGTAGTCTCATCATCGTAGCCACCAAATGAAGGCACTTGCTCATTTTACCATTTCATTAGCTGATGTGAGAATTAGACCACCTTTCACACATTGCATCAGAATCAATTTTAAACACAAACCCAAATTACATTAAAAAGACTGAACAAAATTGAAATATAATATCAAAATTGTTGAGTTGTTAAGGAATTAGTTCAGTTGTAATTATTATATTTGTTTAGTTCATATACAAATATTGGTTGTTGCAGCTGCTCACACATGATTTCTGAGTGCAAGGTCACCAATTCTAGTCAAGAACCTGCTTGCATGAAATATGACTGGGGGATGGGTTTCAAAAATAATCAAACTAGAATGAAAGAATCCGAGAACATTGGGATGAGGGATCACAGAAAGACCGCATTGGTTATAGTAACCCATTAGACAAACCATG
>VKOC01047682.1:0-23111 GCA_009364415.1 Spea multiplicata
GCTGTTCAGGCCCCTAAATTAGAGCGTAGCTATTCTAAACGTTACATTAATAAACACATCAACTCGTCCTATGGGATTCAGGATTTTTTACTGAGAAATTCTTTGTTTGACTGTTGGCGTACTAGCCATCCATTAGAGCGCGACTATACCTTTTTCTCAAATATGCACCAAACATATTCGCGAATTGACTTTTTCTTGACAAAAGCAAATTCCTTGAAAATGGTGAAAGACTCTAAAATAGGCAACATTACATGGTCGGACCATGCCCCGGTTTTCTTGGACATAATTAACAATCCCGACTATAAAATAAGAAATAAATGGAGACTAAATGAAACTTTATTGAGAAATACAACAACTTTAGATGAAGTAATACGCGATGCTGAGCAATTCTGTCAGATAAATGACAATGGGGAAGTATCAGATCCTACCCTTTGGTGTGCCTTTAAGGCATATATGAGGGGTGTACTGATAAGAATAGGTTCCAGAGAGAAGAAACGGAGAGGCTCTACACTGGCAGAACTTTACATAAAACTAGCCGTGCTAGAGAGAACTAACAAAAATAACATAGATCTTTTCTTGCTTCACCAAATAATCCACCAGAAATGAAATTGTAACTAAAGAACAAGAAAAAATCAACGTGATGCTCTTACAACTACGTCATCATTACATTTTGTATTAAGCATTAGGGTTCTATCTTTGGTTGATTATATTTCATTTAAGTTTGGTTTGGTTTAATATTGGCCCCTGTAAGGAATGGGATTGTCATATAGAAAGCTTCCAAGGGTCAGCTTAGGTACAATATGTCCTAATTCTAGCTGTGCCAACACCAATGACAATATCAGGGTGGAAAATCAGTAATTCAATTTTATGACTTTTACAATGTGTTTTTCAGATAAACTTGCTCTTTCCCAATTGTTTCAACAACTTCACAATCCTGTGCAGGCGATCGTTGCCTCAGTTGCTAAAGGTATTTATTTGCTATATTTCATTTTATTAACCCCTTTATCTCCAGTAGCCAGATATAGACCGATGTGTGTATTGAATATTGTTACAAAGAAGAAGTGCAGTGATTGAGCCGTAGTGGTGGATTCAAAAAAAGGATTAGCGCCGTTGGGCTGGCAGATGCTCGTTCAACGACTCAAATCAACTTTACTTCTGTACAGCAGATCGGGGATTCATTTATTCCCAAATTGTTGCTGAGATTTGGAAGGGGTAGAACGTAATTAAAAATAATGTTCTAACGGGTACTTTTCCTCAAAGGAGACAAATAGAGGTTTAGTCTTCACCGACCGATATTCTAAACATGAATAAAGGATATTGTAAAGTTTATGGTTACCCCTGCATCCCGACGATCACAGAATGGGAGGGAAATGTATGTATTTGGCCCGTAACTAAACTCTTTTCTTTTGGTAGGAACTCACTTCATGAACACCATCGATGCGAGTTTGAAACACCTTAAAGCAAACTTCAGTGCCATCATTACCCGGTTTATGACAGAAAGTAAGTAAGGATTTAAGACGCACAATCTTTTTGGAAACCTAAAAAACTAGTGTGTTAATATTAGATGTAACTTTGCAGGTAATTAACCAATGGAGCATTAACAAAAATGAGGATTATTTTTTAGATTTGATGTTTTGTGTTTTTTGCATTATGTGTAAAGAGATTACTGGTGGTTCGGTATTAAATTCTATATAGTTCATCATGTTTATGCTCAGTATGGGGGTATTTATTTTCACATTTTGGGTTTTTTCTTGTTACATTAGTGGTTGGGCAACAGACCACCTATTGTGGAATTATATCGATTTATGTATTTATGAGTGTACTTCTTGGATATTAGACTGTGTCCCAGCTCCCTGCTGAGTGCATCATGTGAGAGGGAACACGTAATAGAAATGTGTGATGGAGATGCTTATATCTTGATGCCCTCGTAGTCCGCAACAGGGCTGAGAAAGAAGACTCCTAGGGATAGATAGAAAGCAGTCTTTGCAGTTATTTGGCAGGGCATTGGTTGTAACCTTTATGGATGACCTGAATAGTTCAATTAGCCGATATATACTGTATGCGTGCAAATACACTTTACAGAAGAGGCATTAATGATGTTATCTTTGTTTCCAGGGTACTGTCCTAATCTGAAAGGTAAGCACAATTTAATGTTTCTAAACGTCTATATATGTGTGTTTTTTTATCCAAAATATAAACATGTCCCAAATGGCTTAAAATAATGACTACATTTACTGAATGAGGAACTTTAAAAGAAATTATATCCAGAAATCCAACACCTTGTTGGGTTACAAAAGCCCCCATAACCATCACTAAAACAATAAAATAGAGTTGTCCAAGCTAATGCTCAATGTCATTTTTGGTTTCGTAAAGGAAGAATTGCGTATTGGCTGGAAAGCTCTACAGACAGACAGAACCTAACAGAACTTAAAGTCAACATTTCAGATTTTTCCAAATTCCTTTACAAAACTTCAAAATTCCAAATTTTCCAAAATATTATATATTAATTGATCCACATAGTTTTACTAAATCTATAACTCTGTAGTTTTAACAATAAAGTCTAAAAACCGAAACAAATAAAATTATTTATTTCCACATGTAACGTATTGTGAAATAACATACAATGTAAAAAAATGATGTTTGTATTTTTAGTGCTAAATATCAAATCACTTTCGTTTTCTTATTCTGTTTTCTTCTCTTTTCAGGGGATAAAGCATGTGGTAAGTGTCTTTCTAATATACTTTAACCACAACAACAAATGACAATCCTTGTCAACATTATGGGTCCAACTGTTCAGCACTGGCATGATCCTCCACATATAATATGTCCTAATAGCTGGTGATTGAGGGTTTGAGTGTTAACGGGTGAAAGAGAAATCAGAAATGTATCGTGTAATACAGAGAAAGGTGATAGTCCAATGGAGCAGCCAAGAGGTGCTGTTAAGAGAGTGGCCACTGAGAGGTTAAGATAAGTCCTAATCAACAGAAGCCCCTAGAATGGAAACAGAACAACAACCACTAAGGGGTTCCCATTTTAGGGATACTGTCACCAGAACAGGTCTATATTAATCTGAATGTTCTTCATATCAGCCATCATTGTATTGATTTTTTTTTAAATGTTTTTCTGCAGGCTTGATGATCCAAACTCTCACAAGCTGTAAGACCTGTGAAGAGGTGAAGGTACCGTGCATGAAAGGTCATAGCCTATGTAAAGGTAAGTGTTTTGCTCCTCACACAGTATCAAATGAAAATATCCTGGTATCATGGTAGGAAGATGGCTAGTTGACTCTTTGAAGAAAAATTAAGTTACATTATAAAGGTTATCACTTATTTAAATAAAGTCAGTCGAGATATATTCTCGTGATGTGTCTAGTAAACCTGGTTGGTGGGCTCATAAAAGATTCCATAGCTTCAGTGAAAGTTCTTTTTCGACAAAACTCTACTCAAACATGTGTTATATGTAATTCTTCTACGTATATCCCTTTCAACACGGAATATGCTCTGTGTTGAAATTACTCCTGGATTATTCTATTGCCACTAGAATACGCTGCTTGTTTCTATAACCGTTTAATCTAACTATGACTTTTCATTTCTGTTTTAGAAAAGAAGGATCAGTGTCCGCTATGCTTTTGTACTGAAGACAACAATAACTGCAAAGGTAAGAAACTACCAGAAAATTATATTAAGCATTTTTATAATGGTTCATGGGTGAACTCCTTCGCATGGCACAAAAAAAGACAGATCCTATTATCAAGTAGCAACAGTGGCCTGTAAACTCAAAATATCTGTTTATTTTCTGTGAAATAATCACGTATCTAGGCTGATTATCTACACAATATCATTTAGAAGCATGTAATAACTAAATATTGCATTTGTTTAGAAAAAAATTGTCAGAATAGTGGCAAATAATTACATTTGTATTGTTCTAGATGTGCAGAGTGGGAAATCCTGCAAACCTTGTAGCGGGCACAAATCCTGTATGACCGAAGTACTGAGATGTGGAGGTAAGACATTCATAATTTTGTACAAAGAAATAGAAACATGATTTCTCTTATTTTTTAAAGTCATAGGATACATTGGCAAGACCTGTTCTCCCAATCCTTTACAATCTCTTTCCTCTCTATCCCACATTTTCTTCTTTTTCTAATTATTGTTGTGTTTTATGGTTTTTTTTTTAACCGTTTTAGCCATAACTATAATGGCTAATTTTCCTTATTTTCACCTTCCTCTGGTGGAGGTCTATGCATATCTGAGTTAGCCTTACGCTACTAATTATAAAAGAAATGAGTCTTTTTTGCACATTTTATACTACAGTTGATCTAATCTTGAGGTCATGATATATATAACACTTTTGATATTTTCATTTTAGATCGGACTACAGACGTAATCAAAGGCCAAGATGTAATCTTTGATTGTAGTTTAAATTGGCACGTCGATGTGGGGGAACCAATCCAGTACGTTTTTAAGAAGGTAATGTTCACAAGACATTATAAGACATTTCACAACTAGAATACATATTTCACTGAAGTTTTTCAAATTCCAAAATACCAAATAATATCAGAGCACCGCGTTATTCCACATTAACCTGTAAATAACATGATAAGTAATTTGGTTCATAAACTAAATTGTGGAACTACTGTTTGTCAAAAATACCACTGGTAAAAGCACTCCGTTTTCTGTGAGCAAAAATATTTTATTTTGCCGCATTAAAGGCAGATCATTCCTAGGGCACAATAATTTAAAAAGTGACTTAGGGGCTTAGTAAAAGAGCAAGTGTGACATGAGGGAATTAGTAGCGCACATACTTAATAACAGTAAAAGTAATGAAGCTAATGCATATTATTATTACTATTTATCACCATTTCTCATTTTAGGTAGTAAATCAGGGAAGTGAAACACTGAGCATCACAGACCAGCCCTTCTTGGAGAAAAAGGATGTTGACTTTGGTGATGCGGGAGAATATACTTGTACTGCCCAAACGAAGAGCAAGACACCGGTCAGCATCCTGTCTTATAGAGTGAATGGTATGTATGATCTTACCAGTGAGATATATAAGTCAACCTCATGTTCATAGGTATTGCTACATGTGGGTCAATTTACTAAAGAGTGAGATATCAATTGTTTAATGTGACTCACAAGCTGCTGAGCTGATACTTGTTAACTGTAAGTAAGGAGTAACAGTTTATCAGGACTTGATGCTCAGACTCAGCTGCCACCTCAGTTATTGAATAGAGCAACAGAAATGCAGAAATTGTTCAATTATCTTCCACTTGGTGAAGGAGCCTTATTTTACCCAATACAAGATTTTGTGTAGAGACATTTAACAGGTATGCATCATCTAAGCATATTTCATCGATTCTCTTTCTTTCTCTTCATGCAGTTCCAAAAGGGTCAGGAAACCCCCCAAACGCGACACAAACCTCCAGTAATTTAGACGTGGAGGAGGTGGCCCAAGCCATGTTCCTGATCAGTGCGGCTGTACTGACTGGTTTGATTATAATATTTGGTGTGGGAATATGGTGAGTACATTTTATGGAATTTGTTTCTGTCTTCATCCCAGGTCTCTGGAGATTGTGAGAAGTTATTCCTACTATTGGATACGCTATGAATATATCTTATTACCGTGACTAGATACATACATGCATGGAAGTGCTATTTGCATGCAAATAATAAAAAGGGATGTATTGTTGGGTATCAGTAACAGGCTTAATTATCTGGCCATGTTTAATCATCACAGGCTGGACATGGATTTATTTGGACAGCTAAGTAACAGCAAATTTAGAAGCCTTAACATGTAAATGAACATGAATTCTTTTCAGTGTAGTTTCAAGAGAGAGAACCAGGCAGTGAGAGTATGTGATGTTTTATTAACAATTGCAATACAAATAAATGTGACATATATTCAATGTTTTTTTTCAGCATCTTAAAGTACCAAAATAAAAAGCTGGAGAGAAAGATAGTAGAACAACTGAAAGCACTCGAGGAAGGCTTGGGATCCAATTCTGATTAAGATGATCACCAGAAACATCTGTCCCATCACACTGATTCATGTAACAACTGAAATAATTCAAATAAAAGAAAATTTCACCCAAAGAAAACCGATGAATGAAAAAGTGGCTTTAAAATGTCGTAACCCTTAAAAAGTGCACACATCATACCCAAAGTACACGTGAATACTTAGACATTATGAAAACTGATCGACTCATCTTATATATTACATTTATAAGAAATCCAAGCATTAACATGTAACTTTTATTGACATTTATTAAAACACCATTTGAAGCTCTTACACTGATTGCTAACAACAGCGTTCCCAAAACATACGACTAAATCCTACAGACGAGGTATCAACACAAAAAAGTGTCATGTGCAAAAACTCATCCTGGGGCAATGTTTAAAAAGTAGTCTCATCATCGTAGCCACCAAATGAAGGCACTTGCTCATTTTACCATTTCATTAGCTGATGTGAGAATTAGACCACCTTTCACACATTGCATCAGAATCAATTTTAAACACAAACCCAAATTACATTAAAAAGACTGAACAAAATTGAAATATAATATCAAAATTGTTGAGTTGTTAAGGAATTAGTTCAGTTGTAATTATTATATTTGTTTAGTTCATATACAAATATTGGTTGTTGCAGCTGCTCACACATGATTTCTGAGTGCAAGGTCACCAATTCTAGTCAAGAACCTGCTTGCATGAAATATGACTGGGGGATGGGTTTCAAAAATAATCAAACTAGAATGAAAGAATCCGAGAACATTGGGATGAGGGATCACAGAAAGACCGCATTGGTTATAGTAACCCATTAGACAAACCATGCCCAATATTTCTGCATGAATACAGCCAAAAACCTTTTGTGGACATAATTTGAGTGTTTGTTTCTGGTGGTATGGCTGCTGTGTAATCAAGGTAGTCTTGAGGGTGGTTTTACCGATGGTGGCTGATGACATTTGGATTCCCAAGCAATACCTATTATTCTAAAAAAACATTTCACGGGACAGAAAGAGATACATGCCAGACCTGGGACTTACCTCTTCATTCCAGGACCGTGCAAGAGAAATCTGGGTAGGATGCCGACTCATAGCACAGTGCACCTGCGTGGCTCAGCATGTGGGTTTCAGAGGTCAAACCACTTTACTGGAAGTTCCCAATGTATGATTTGACTTAAAAAGTGGAGTCTTTTTTGCCACCCGTGAGATGTTGAGCTCAGCTACAGGGAGTCACAAACCATACATTATCAGCATGGGAATAATACTGATGTATATTATAATTTACAAACCGATACAGTTAAACATGTTTTCTGTACTTAATATAGTAACATAACACTTTTAGTTTAAGTGTCCAATTACTTTTACATGTTGTAATTGGTAACATGTACATGAGGTTGTAAGGGACATTAAATATAAATACACATACAAATATACACATACCAAATAATCACACATTGAAATAAACACAAACACCATGCTTGGATGAAACAGGCCGTGGCTTTTATTTGGTTTATCAAACATACGTACTTCAAAATAACGAAATAACTTTGCAACCATTGTAACATAACATAACAAACCCTTGGCACAAGCCCCAGGGCACCCGACTAAATTCACATAATCTTGCCAACCGCCATAAAAGCCAGCCGGCATAACTTAAACTTACAGTTCACCCTAAGATAAAGGGTAACTATACCCCGATAAAAACCACGACAAAGAATACAACAATATAATACAGGGTGGGTGGGAGGGCGCATCTTCATTAATTCCTCCATGGAGTCTTCAGTTTACCAACCTCGCCACTGCTCACCAGACTCAAAGGTCAGTGCAGTATCGGCTCAGCGGTTCGCCAGGTAAGTGAACCAGCCCCCTCAAAACGGCCCTATTTATAGGTGATTTTCCCGCCCTTTGCACAGCGCAAAGCGCCCGCGAGGCAGGCACGCGGCAGCACGAGACCCATGAAAAGCGCGGCAATGCGCTAGCGCATGCGCAAACGCGCAAAAACTTACATAAGCTTACCATTTTTTTTTTTACACAAACACCTGACCTTTCCCTGACCCCAAATCCTATCCCTAACATTAATAACCTGACCTTTATTTGCCCCCACAACCTCATGTCACCCTGCCCTATGGTTGCAGGCTTTATCATTATTGGTACTATACACATAAAATGTCAATATCATTTTGCTTAGATTTCCCCTAAAAATGTATTCAGTGGCTTCTCTTTCTGCATGCACATGTAAGTGTACTGGTCCCTGCATAATACATCTCCTGCTTTATCTCCGTGCCCCTGATTATATGTTAGAGGGTAATACATTCCCTTTACTTTACACATGTGCATAACCACACTTATCCTAATATACACCCATACAGTTTATTAAGGTTTCGGTAGTGTTTATTTGCCTATGGGCACCTGGGATATTTCATTTGTCTATAAGATCAATCACAAGACAATAAACTAGTAAACAGGATCTGTGTTGGCCTCTGCAAGAAGTAAGATGGCTGTGCAAATCAAAGAGGGCGTCTTCTACCTGTGAAAGAAATACAAAAATGAAACATTATTACATGGTTACTTCCACTGTTGCTTTTTTTGGCTGCCAAATCAATTCAAACGGAGTGTATGTTTTTTAATTCAGAAATACAAAAGAAACCTCCAAATATTTCAAAATAGCCACAGAAGGCACACTTTTGTATTACGGGGTGTGATTGGAGTCATGGATATGAAAAGTGGCTCATGGAAATGTTTTTATGCGACTGTGGCCAGTTATATATATATATATATATTTTGCATCTTCACTGGGAATTATATGGGGTTACGGTTAGATGTGAGGTTACAAAATAAATAACAAAAAATAAAATAGTAGAAAACCTAAAATAAATAAAAGGCATATAGAAATATAGGATGTTTTTTAAATCAGGGCAACTTAATGGATGTATTTTTTCCCATTTTCACCAGCTGTGCAGTCCACGAATAGCAAGCAGCATGTTTCAAAAATAGTTATCAGTAGTGCAGAGATGGATGTTCATGAAACATGTTTCTCTTCCGCCGGTCTTTTCCGCTAATACTGCTCGCTCATGGTGTTCACCATGCTTAATGATCATGTGTTAGGATGTGAGATATCCCAGTGATCTGTATCATGTAACAGCACAGCATCCAAACACAGAGGATGATGGCAGCATTCAGCCCATCTAGACTGCCCAAGGCTCCTTCTTCACAGCCACTGCCCATGTTTCATGACATTTCCTGAACATTATGCATTTGTTTCTCTTACATTTTACTTTTTTTTGCTTTTTTCCTCTATGTCTCACCCCTATGTATTGCTACTTCTGGAGTCCAAGCCACAATAACCTAGAGGTCAGTTTTAAACAGACAAGTTAGAGCCGATACTTAAGGAGGTGAAAAGTGTTCTATAAAAGATATATTTTAAAACATGATATAAAAGCACAATTTTTATTTTTTTTTTAGCAATATTCGATATTTGCACTGGGTCATATATTGTATTTTTTTGATTTATTTTTATTTAATATCTATTTATTGCTTTTATAGCATGTGAAGATAAACAGGGGTCCGGCATTGTATTCAGGCTTGAGGTCCCAATCCATGGAGAAAAGAGAGGGTGTTTGGGCAAGACGAACAGAGGTCCCGTTTCTTCAGTTATCTCCATCTAGTATTACTTATAAACACCTGTTACGTTTTTATTACTTGTCTTGGATTCGTTTTTTCATGTGTAAGAGCAATACTTTAAGATCCTTATAAAAAAAATGATACATCTCTTCGCATATTTACTTATTTATATTATATTGTTCACTTCTTTTTCACTGTTAATATTTAAGCCTATTCAGATTAAAAGATATCCAGATATATCATTTGCAGATAAACTCTGCTCTATAATCCATGAGTGGAATTTCTATCATCCACTCCTGTGTCTACAAACATTAATGACAGCTAGGTGATAACTTAAGTATACATTTAATTATTTTATTATTTAGCACTGTGGTGTGCGTCATATATTTTTATTTACACACAAACACACACAATTTCATGTGCCCATTTTTGTGTCTTAAGGTGTATTAACAGTATTGCACTTAACCCCTTCATGAATGTCATGGAACTTCATGGAAGTTCATTCCATTGACGACAATTGATGTGCCTGGCACGTCATGAGGTTAAACTATTGCTTTCTTCTCCCGATCAGTGCTGCTGTGATGCCCATACCTTGGAGCTATTAAGCTTCCTTTGTGGGTTGTGGCCAGGACTACCCAGCATCGCGGGTGTTCTCACTGACTTCGTGGGACACACATATTATAATTTATCAGGTTTTTTCATTAACTTCTGTAATGTATTTTAAAAATAAAAGTCAGAAAAGGTGTTTTTGGTTCATTTTTTCCACCATATTCTATAATTCTTTAATACTAAATTAGATGATATGATTAATTTAATGGTATTTTGTTCTCAACAAAAGAAACAATATATAATTTGTGTTTATGTATAGTAAATGAGAAAGAAGAAAATTATAGCTAAACACAAATTCTTTAGAAATGTTAAGACATTGTCACAAACAAAAAACAGCTCTGTCCTTAAGAGGTAAAAGCGAGCAAAATTTATTATACACTTATTTCAATTATAAAAACTTACCATATTTGCTTGATTATAAGAAAAACCCTGATTATAAGATGACCCCCCAAAATTTGAATATTAATTTAGGAAAAAGAAAAAGCCTGACTATAAGACTACCCTTTAAGAAAAAAGTAATAATTTACATGTCAACTATGTTTGTATGTTAAATAAAAACTATGATTGAATAAATGTATTTTTGTATTTATTTTCATTTATTTGTCAACCTGCCCACCAGTTATGCACATCTGCCACTTGGCTTGTCATCCACCCCCTCGAGATATGGCCTATACCCCTTATATGCCACTCTGCCCACAGAAATGCTTTATATCCCCTAAATGCCACTCTGCCCCCCAGATCATTGCACACATCTAAGTGCCTCTCCTGCCACCTTTCACATTTTACAGTTTCTTGAGCTGCTCGGATATCAGGTAGACCTCAAGAAAAATGATCTTACTGAAAAAAACCGCAGTATTGCTGCTCTTTAAACCCTGTGTTTCTGTAAGAATTTCCTGCCTTGTGTGTGTTATATGTAGATGTAGATACATCCATGCAGAGTAGGCTCGGTTTGTTATCCCCTACTCAGTGGTATCTTTTATCTGATTGAGGTATGGATACATAGGGTCCCCTGATGAATTTTAATCAAACTCAAGGTTTCTACTACATTGTTGGTGGGTATAAGAGAGTTTACTGGCATATATACAGAAAATGATTAACAAATACTATGGCCAATGCAAGTGATGGGTGCTTTGTGATGTCACAATGATGACATCACAAACCCAGTGAATTTATGCTCTGTCAACTCTGCTCCTTGTCACATTCTATTTGGTTAGTTGGCAGCCAGACATCTGTTTGGTTAGTTGGCAAGCTAATGTCTAAGAGAATGATTTTCTGTATTGTATTTCTTTTGGTGCTAATGCCTGATTCCCAGGTTTCAGGCTGCCTAAAATGTCATCAGGACGCCGAAAGGAAGCTTGATCAGTTTAAAATAATTTTGAAAAACAAGCATGTGGCAGATTTTAATAAAGTCCATGCTTACATAACCAAGGGAATAAGTGACATAACAGATCACTTTGCAGGTTTTCTACTTGGTAAGTAGTAACAGCTTAATAAATGTATTAGGATTAAAACAGGAATTATCATAAAATGTTGTATTAAGCATTAGGGTTCTATCTTTGGATATGTTATGAATATATATTATTATCGTGACTAGATACATACATGCATGGAAGTGGTATTTGCATGCAAATAATAAAAAGGGATGTATTGTTGGGCTATCAGTAACAGGCTTAATTATCTGGTCATGTTTAATCTGCACAGGCTGGCCAATGCAAGTGATGGGTGCTTTGTGATGTCACAATGATGACATCACAAACCCAGTGAATTCATGCTCTGTCAACTCTGCTCCTTGTCACATTCTATTAACAGACATCTGTTTGGTTAGTTGGCAAGCTAATGTCTAAGAGAATGATTTTCTGTATTGTATTTCTTTTGGTGCTAATGCCTGATTCCCAGGTTTCAGGCTGCCTAAAATGTCATCAGGACGCCGAAAGGAAGCTTGATCAGTTTAAAATAATTTTGAAAAACAAGCATGTGGCAGATTTTAATAAAGTCCATGCTTACATAACCAAGGGAATAAGTGACATAACAGATCACTTTGCAGGTTTTCTACTTGGTAAGTAGTAACAGCTTAATAAATGTATTAGGATTAAAACAGGAATTATCATAAAATGTTGTATTAAGCATTAGGGTTCTATCTTTGGATATGTTATGAATATATATTATTATCGTGACTAGATACATACATGCATGGAAGTGGTATTTGCATGCAAATAATAAAAAGGGATGTATTGTTGGGCTATCAGTAACAGGCTTAATTATCTGGTCATGTTTAATCTGCACAGGCTGGCCAATGCAAGTGATGGGTGCTTTGTGATGTCACAATGATGACATCACAAACCCAGTGAATTTATGCTCTGTCAACTCTGCTCCTTGTCACATTCCATTAACTGACGGCTGTTGGTTAGTTGGCAAGCTAATGTCTAAGAGAATGATTTTCTGTATTGTATTTCTTTTGGTGCTAATGCCTGATTCCCAGGTTTCAGGCTGCCTAAAATGTCATCAGGACGCCGAAAGGAAGCTTGATCAGTTTAAAATAATTTTGAAAAACAAGCATGTGGCAGATTTTAATAAAGTCCATGCTTACATAACCAAGGGAATAAGTGACATAACAGATCACTTTGCAGGTTTTCTACTTGGTAAGTAGTAACAGCTTAATAAATGCATTAGGATTAAAACAGGAATCATCATTACATTTTGTATTAAGCATTAGGGTTCAGTAATTCAATTTTATGACTTTTACAATGTGTTTTTCAGATAAACTTGCTCTTTCCCAATTGGTTGAACAACTTGACAATCATGTGCAGGCGATCGGTGCCTCAGTTGCTGAAGGTATTATTTATTTGCTATATTTCATTTTATTAACCCCTTTATCTCCAGTAGCTAGATATAGACCAATGTGTGTATTGAATATTGTTACAAAGAAGAAGTGCAGTGATTGAGCCGTAACACTAGTGGTGGATTCAAAAAAAGGATTAGCGCCGTTGGGCTGGCAGATGCTCGTTCAACGACTCAAATCAACTTTACTTCTGTACAGCAGATCGGGGATTCATTTATTCCCAAATTGTTGCTGAGATTTGGAAGGGGTAGAACGTAATTAAAAATAATGTTCTAACGGGTACTTTTCCTCAAAGGAGACAAATAGAGGTTTAGTCAGAAAATCCTTTCAAGAACTTACACAAATTCTTAGGAAAAAATCAATCATATAAACCTACCATATATAGCGTTACAAATTCCTTTTTTTTTTTTCCCAACACTTTACTTATTTTTAACACACAGTCATCACTGTCTATCTTTTTCACTTTGACCTTTCCACCTACACTTTTGTTTTTGTTTTTTTCTCACTTATAAGAGGAGAAATAAATGAAACCTTACATACATTTAATTATACTCACTTTCTATTCTACACAACTCTACACACTTAACAACCAATGTTATTTTTTCTTACACTTTACCCAACTCTAGCACATAACTATTTAACAGGCAATTAATTACTGTTTCACTCCCATACACATTATATTACACTTAATTATAAGGGGAGCAACACATAAAATTTTACCACCTTCACCTATATCTACTTTTTATTCCACATAATTTAAGACACTTAATGATCAACCCCTTTTTTTTTTTCTTTTCATAATACCAGTATAACCTACGGTATGCAGAGCTGAGTAGGTACTTCACACCTTTTCTCTTTTATAAATCTACTCACGCGCGACGTTCCTTAACATTGTTGAACCTATTCTAATAACATAGAACTGTTTTCTTTTCTTATACCTATCCCTATATTACGCTATGATCTGTTTTGACACATCAAACATACTTTCTTAAGCACATGGACTGGATCTAAGCACCCTACTACAAGACTGCGCAGGAAATTGAGAGGACTCTCACCTTTGCATAATTACATATTAGTAACTGCGCTTACTACAGATTATATTGCTAGTTATTAATAACTTTGCGGTTAACTATAGGGGCCCCACAAGTCTTTTTCGTAATACGATTCAAATCGTAACAAGACGTTTTTTTTTGTTTGTTTGTTTTTTATATTATTATCGATTACGAGGCTTTAGGAGCTGTTATATTGTACGTCACACATTGAGATGTTGTATGATACTACCGGAATTTTATATTTTGATTTGACTATAAATCCATCCTAAATGTTTACTGAGGGGATGCTATGACTGAATTTAAATATTACGCTTTGACCAGACTATATAGGCAAATGAAGATACATCATTAAGAACATGAGTTTTTTTTACTGATATATTGTAAGCTGTTATCTGATACAAATCATATATTATACCTCGATTCGACTATTTTCGTCTCCAGAAAGAGTTACTGTGTCACAAATTGGACATTATACCCCGATTTGATTAATTTTGTTTCCAGAAAGATCTATGGAAGCGACGCTGTGATGCAATTTGAATATCGCGCTGAACTCATTTATACAGACCCTTATTAGGCATGTTACTCAGAAACTGCACGACATGTACTGAGTTTCTACGAATGCCACATAGCGAGGTGCTGTACGATATATTTTGATTGACATGCCCCGACTTGATTATACGCGCAATTAGAATGCCTCATCGAGGGGATGCCATAACATTATTTGAATACTACGCTTTATTTGCCTAAACAGTCTGAATTTAAACATGTGCACGATTTGTACTGACCTTTTTTCATTTACTTACTTTATTTTACTTTATGTTATATATATATATTTTTTTTTATTTTTATTTTTTGTAGTTTTTTTACTCACTTACTTAGCTCTTCCTGTTTTTTGCTCCTCCTCCTTGAAATCGTTCAGCTGTGGGTGGATTACAAGGGAATTTCTTTTTTTTCTAAACAACTTAAAATAGACTCCATATATGAGGAAGCAGACCCTAACGGACGCTTCCTGATATTAATAGTTAAAATCAATGACATTACATTTACACTAGTCAACGTTTATGCCCCAAATAGGCTTTCGGGCCGTTTTTTGGATAACCTCATTACCAAAATCGATTCTCTTCAGATGGGTACCCTCTTATTAGGCGGCGACTTTAATGCTGTTCAGGACCCTAAATTAGACCGTAGCTATTCTAAACGTTACATTAATAAACACATCAACTCGTCCTATGGGATTCAGGATTTTTTACTGAGAAATTCTTTGTTTGACTGTTGGCTTACTAGCCATCCATTAGAGCGCGACTATACCTTTTTCTCAAATATGCACCAAACATATTCGCGAATTGACTTTTTCTTGACAAAAGCAAATTCCTTGAAAATGGTGAAAGACTCTAAAATAGGCAACATTACATGGTCGGACCATGCCCCGGTTTTCTTGGACATAATTAACAATCCCGACTATAAAATAAGAAATAAATGGAGACTAAATGAAACTTTATTGAGAAATACAACAACTTTAGATGAAGTAATACGCGATGCTGAGCAATTCTGTCAGATAAATGACAATGGGGAAGTATCAGATCCTACCCTTTGGTGTGCCTTTAAGGCATATATGAGGGGTGTACTGATAAGAATAGGTTCCAGAGAGAAGAAACGGAGGGGCTCTACACTGGCAGAACTTTACATAAAACTAGCCGTGCTAGAGAGAACTAACAAAAATAACATAGATCTTTTCTTGCTTCACCAAATAAAATCCACCAGAAATGAAATTGTAACTAAAGAACAAGAAAAAATCAACGTGATGCTCTTACAACTACGTCATCATTACATTTTGTATTAAGCATTAGGGTTCTATCTTTGGTTGATTATATTTCATTTAAGTTTGGTTTGGATTAATATTGGCCCCTGTAAGGAATGGGATTGTCATATAGAAAGCTTCCAACTTAGGTACAATATGTCCTAATTCTAGCTGTGCCAACACCAATGACAATATCAGGGTGGAAAATCAGTAATTCAATTTTATGACTTTTACAATGTGTTTTTCAGATAAACTTGCTCTTTCCCAATTGTTTGAACAACTTCACAATCCTGTGCAGGCGATCGTTGCCTCAGTTGCTAAAGGTATTTATTTGCTATATTTCATTTTATTAACCCCTTTATCTCCAGTAGTCAGATATAGACCGATGTGTGTATTGAATATTGTTACAAAGAAGAAGTGCAGTGATTGAGCCGTAACACTAGTGGTGGATTCAAAAAAAGGATTAGCGCCGTTGGGCTGGCAGATGCTCGTTCAACGACTCAAATCAACTTTACTTCTGTACAGCAGATCGGGGATTCATTTATTCCCAAATTGTTGCTGAGATTTGGAAGGGGTAGAACGTAATTAAAAATAATGTTCTAACGGGTACTTTTCCTCAAAGGAGACAAATAGAGGTTTAGTCTTCACCGACCGATATTCTAAACATGAATAAAGGATATTGTAAAGTTTATGGTTACCCCTGCATCCCGACGATCACAGAATGGGAGGGAAATGTATGTATTTGGCCCGTAACTAAACTCTTTTCTTTTGGTAGGAACTCACTTCATGAACACCATCGATGCGAGTTTGAAACACCTTAAAGCAAACTTCAGTGCCATCATTACCCGGTTTATGACAGAAAGTAAGTAAGGATTTAAGACGCACAATCTCTTTGGAAACCTAAATAACTAGTGTGTTAATATTAGATTTGAAATGTAACTTTGCAGGTAATTAACCAATAGAGCATTAACAAAAATGAGGATTATTTTTTAGATTTGATGTTTTGTGTTTTTTGCATTATGTGTAAAGAGATTACTGGTAGTTCTGTATTAAATTCTATATAGTTCATCATGTTTATGCTCAGTATGGGGGTATTTATTTTCACATTTTGGGTTTTTTCTTGTTACATTAGTGGTTGGGCAACAGACCACCTATTGTGGAATTATATCGATTTATGTAGTTATGAGTGTACTTCTTGGATATTAGACTGTGTCCCAGCTCCCTGCTGAGTGCATCATGTGAGAGGGAACACGTAATAGAAATGTGTGATGGAGATGCTTATATCTTGATGCCCACGTAGTCCGCAACAGGGCTGAGAAAGAAGACTCCTAGGGATAGATAGAAAGCAGTCTTTGCAGTTATTTGGCAGGGCATTGGTTGTAACCTTTATGGATGACCTGAATAGTTCAATTAGCCGATATATACTGTATGCGTGCAAATACACTTTACAGAAGAGGCATTAATGATGTTATCTTTGTTTCCAGGGTACTGTCCTAATCTGAAAGGTAAGCACAATTTAATGTTTCTAAACGTCTATATATGTGTGTTTTTTTATCCAAAATATAAACATGTCCCAAATGGCTTAAAATAATGACTACATTTACTGAATGAGGAACTTTAAAAGAAATTATATCCAGAAATCCAACACCTTGTTGGGTTACAAAAGCCCCCATAACCATCACTAAAACAATAAAATAGAGTTGTCCAAGCTAATGCTCAATGTCATTTTTGGTTTCGTAAAGGAAGAATTGCGTATTGGCTGGAAAGCTCTACAGACAGACAGAACCTAACAGAACTTAAAGTCAACATTTCAGATTTTTCCAAATTCCTTTACAAAACTTCAAAATTCCAAATTTTCCAAAATATTATATATTAATTGATCCACATAGTTTTACTAAATCTATAACTCTGTAGTTTTAACAATAAAGTCTAAAAACCGAAACAAATAAAATTATTTATTTCCACATGTAACGTATTGTGAAATAACATACAATGTAAAAAAATGATGTTTGTATTTTTAGTGCTAAATATCAAATCACTTTCGTTTTCTTATTCTGTTTTCTTCTCTTTTCAGGGGATAAAGCATGTGGTAAGTGTCTTTCTAATATACTTTAATCACAACAACAAATGACAATCCTTGTCAACATTTTGGGTCCAACTGTTCAGCACTGGCATGATTCTCCACATACAATGTGTCCTAATAGCTGGTGATTGAGGGTTTGAGTGTTAACGGGTGAAAGAGAAATCAGAAATGTATCGTGTAATACAGAGAAAGGTGATAGTCCAATGGAGCAGCCAAGAGGTGCTGTTAAGAGAGTGGCCACTGAGAGGTTAAGATAAGTCCTAATCAACAGAAGCCCCTAGAATGGAAACAGGACAACAACCACTAAGGTGTTCCCATTTTAGGGATACTGTCACCAGAACAGGTCTATATTAATCTGAATGTTCTTCATATCAGCCATCATTGTATTGATTTTTTTTAAATGTTTTTCTGCAGGCTTGATGATCCAAACTCTCACAAGCTGTAAGACCTGTGAAGAGGTGAAGGTACCGTGCATGAAAGGTCATAGCCAATGTAAAGGTAAGTGTTTTGCTCCTCACACAGAATCAAATGAAAATATCCTGGTATCATGGTAGGAAGATGGCTAGTTGACTCTTTGAAGAAAAATTAAGTTACATTATAAAGGTTATCACTTATTTAAATAAAGTCAGTCGAGATATATTCTTGTGATGTGTCTAGTAAACCTGGTTGGTGGGCTCATAAAAGATTCCATAGCTTCAGTGAAAGTTCTTTTTCGACAAAACTCTACTCAAACATGTGTTATATGTAATTCTTCTACGTATATCCCTTTCAACACGGAATATGCTCTGTGTTGAAATTACTCCTGGATTATTCTATTGCCACCAGAATACGCTGCTTGTTTCTATAACCGTTTAATCTAACTATGACTTTTCATTTCTGTTTTAGAAAAGAAGGATCAGTGTCCGCTATGCTTTTGTACTGAAGACAACAATAACTGCAAAGGTAAGAAACTACCAGAAAATTATATTAAGCATTTTTATAATGGTTCATGGGTGAACTCCTTCGCATGGCACAAAAAAAGACAGATCCTATTATCAAGTAGCAACACTGGCCTGTAAACTCAAAATATCTGTTTATTTTCTGTGAAATAATCACGTATCTAGGCTGATTATCTACACAATATCATTTAGAAGCATGTAATAACTAAATATTGCATTTGTTTAGAAAAAAATTGTCAGAATAGTGGCAAATAATTACATTTGTATTGTTCTAGATGTGCAGAGTGGGAAATCCTGCAAACCTTGTAGCGGGCACAAATCCTGTATGACCGAAGTACTGAGATGTGGAGGTAAGACATTCATAATTTTGTACAAAGAAATAGAAACATGATTTCTCTTATTTTTTAAAGTCATAGGATTCATTGGCAATACCTGTTCTCCCAATCCTTTACAACCTCTTTCCTCTCTATCCCACATTTTCTTCTTTTTCTAATTATTGTTGTGTTTTATGGTTTTTTTAACCGTTTTAGCCATAACCATAATGGCTAATTTTCCATATTTTCACCTTCCTCTGGTGGAGGTCTATGCATATCTGAGTTAGCCTTACGCTACTAATTATAAAAGAAATGAGTCTTTTTTGCACATTTTATACTACAGTTGATATAATCTTGAGGTCATGATATATATAACACTTTTGATATTTTCATTTTAGATCGGACTACAGACGTAATCAAAGGCCAAGATGTAATCTTTGATTGTAGTTTAAATTGGCACGTCGATGTGGGGGAACCAATCCAGTACGTTTTTAAGAAGGTAATGTTCACAAGACATTATAAGACATTTCACAACTAGAATACATATTTCACTGAAGTTTTTCAAATTCCAAAATACCAAATAATATCAGAGCACCGCGTTATTCCACATTAACCTGTAAATAACATGATAAGTAATTTGGTTCATAAACTAAATTGTGGAACTACTGTTTGTCAAAAATACCACTGGTAAAAGCACTCCGTTTTCTGTGAGCAAAAATATTTTATTTTGCCGCATTAAAGGCAGATCATTCCTAGGGCACAATAATTTAAAAAGTGACTTAGGGGCTTAGTAAAAGAGCAAGTGTGACATGAGGGAATTAGTAGCGCACATACTTAATAACAGTAAAAGTAATGAAGCTAATGCATATTATTATTACTATTTATCACCATTTCTCATTTTAGGTAGTAAATCAGGGAAGTGAAACACTGAGCATCACAGACCAGCCCTTCTTGGAGAAAAAGGATGTTGACTTTGGTGATGCGGGAGAATATACTTGTACTGCCCAAACGAAGACCAAGACACCGGTCAGCATCCTGTCTTATAGAGTGAACGGTATGTATGATCTTACCAGTGAGATATATAAGTCAACCTCATGTTCATAGGTATTGCTACATGTGGGTCAATTTACTAAAGAGTGAGATATCAATTGTTTAATGTGACTCACAAGCTGCTGAGTTGATACTTGTTAACTGTAAGTAAGGAGTAACAGTTTATCAGGACTTGATACTCAGACTCAGCTGCCACCTCAGTTATTGAATAGAGCAACAGAAATGCAGAAATTGTTCAATTATCTTCCACTTGGTGAAGGAGCCTTATTTTACCCAATACAAGATTTTGTGTAGAGACATTTAACAGGTATGCATCATCTAAGCATATTTCATCGATTCTCTTTCTTTCTCTTCATGCAGTTCCAAAAGGGTCAGGAAACCCCCCAAACGCGACACAAACCTCCAGTAATTTAGACGTGGAGGAGGTGGCCCAAGCCATGTTCCTGATCAGTGCGGCTGTACTGACTGGTTTGATTATAATATTTGGTGTGGGAATATGGTGAGTACATTTTATGGAATTTGTTTCTGTCTTCATCCCAGGTCTCTGGAGATTGTGAGAAGTTATTCCTACTATTGGATACGCTATGAATATATCTTATTACCGTGACTAGATACATACATGCATGGAAGTGCTATTTGCATGCAAATAATAAAAAGGGATGTATTGTTGGATATCAGTAACAGGCTTAATTATCTGGCCATGTTTAATCATCACGGGCTGGACATGGATTTATTTGGACAGCTAAGTAACAGCAAATTTAGAAGCCTTAACATGTAAATGAACATGAACTCTTTTCAGTGTAGTTTCAAGAGAGAGAACCAGGCAGTGAGATTATGTGATGTTTTATTAACAATTGCAATACAAATAAATGTGACATATATTCAATGTTTTTTTCAGCATCTTAAAGTACCAAAATAAAAAGCTGGAGAGAAAGATAGTAGAACAACTGAAAGCACTCGAGGAAGGCTTGGGATCCAATTCTGATTAAGATGATCACCAGAAACATCTGTCCCATCACACGGATTCATGTAACAACTGAAATAATTCAAATAAAAGAAAATTTCACCCAAAGAAAACCGATGAATGAAAAAGTGGCTTTAAAATGTCGTAACCCTTAAAAAGTGCACACATCATACCCAAAGTACACGTGAATACTTAGACATTATGAAAACTGATCGACTCATCTTATATATTACATTTATAAGAAATCCAAGCATTAACATGTAACTTTTATTGACATTTATTAAAACACCATTTGAAGCTCTTACACTGATTGCTAACAACAGCGTTCCCAAAACATACGACTAAATCCTACAGACGAGGTATCAACACAAAAAAGTGTCATGTGCAAAAACTCATCCTGGGGCAATGTTTAAAAAGTAGTCTCATCATCGTAGCCACCAAATGAAGGCACTTGCTCATTTTACCATTTCATTAGCTGATGTGAGAATTAGACCACCTTTCACACATTGCATCAGAATCAATTTTAAACACAAACCCAAATTACATTAAAAAGACTGAACAAAATTGAAATATAATATCAAAATTGTTGAGTTGTTAAGGAATTAGTTCAGTTGTAATTATTATATTTGTTTAGTTCATATACAAATATTGGTTGTTGCAGCTGCTCACACATGATTTCTGAGTGCAAGGTCACCAATTCTAGTCAAGAACCTGCTTGCATGAAATATGACTGGGGGATGGGTTTCAAAAATAATCAAACTAGAATGAAAGAATCCGAGAACATTGGGATGAGGGATCACAGAAAGACCGCATTGGTTATAGTAACCCATTAGACAAACCATGCCCAATATTTCTGCATGAATACAGCCAAAAACCTTTTGTGGACATAATTTAAGTGTTTGTTTCTGGTGGTATGGCTGCTGTGTAATCAAGGTAGTCTTGAGGGTGGTTTTACCGATGGTGGCTGATGACATTTGGATTCCCAAGCAATACCTATTATTCTAAAAAAACATTTCACGGGACAGAAAGAGATACATGCCAGACCTGGGACTTACCTCTTCATTCCAGGACCGTGCAAGAGAAATCTGGGTAGGATGCCGACTCATAGCACAGTGCACCTGCGTGGCTCAGCATGTGGGTTTCAGAGGTCAAACCACTTTACTGGAAGTTCCCAATGTATGATTTGACTTAAAAAGTGGAGTCTTTTTTGCCACCCGTGAGATGTTGAGCTCAGCTACAGGGAGTCACAAACCATACATTATCAGCATGGGAATAATACTGATGTATATTATAATTTACAAACCGATACAGTTAAACATGTTTTCTGTACTTGATATAGTAACATAACACTTTTAGTTTAAGTGTCCAATTACTTTTACATGTTGTAATTGGTAACATGTACATGAGGTTGTAAGGGACATTAAATATAAATACACATACAAATATACACATACCAAATAATCACACATTGAAATAAACACAAACACCATGCTTGGATGAAACAGGCCGTGGCTTTTATTTGGTTTATCAAACATACATACTTCAAAATAACGAAATAACTTTGCAACCATTGTAACATAACATAACAAACCCTTGGCACAAGCCCCAGGGCACCCGACTAAATTCACATAATCTTGCCAACCGCCATAAAAGCCAGCCGGCATAACTTAAACTTACAGTTCACCCTAAGATAAAGGGTAACTATACCCCGATAAAAACCACGACAAAGAATACAACAATATAATACAGGGTGGGTGGGAGGGCGCATCTTCATTAATTCCTCCATGGAGTCTTCAGTTTACCAACCTCGCCACTGCTCACCAGACTCAAAGGTCAGTGCAGTA
>VKOC01047685.1:0-16842 GCA_009364415.1 Spea multiplicata
AGTACTAGGCCAATGATCCTCATAATCTAGCTCTGTCAAGCAGTGTACTGATTTTAGGCACATTTTACAAACAATACATACATGATGGTAACGCTACAGCTGCTGTTAGCCTCATTTTGCAGTGCTACTATCTGATCGTCAGAGAGTCTGACGATCCTTCCTTGCTGTTTAAAGTCATGCAGATATAGTCATAAATAAAGATTGAAACCTTACTGACAGTCCTTCACTGCTTTAAAATATAATATTCAAAAAGCTCTCAATGAGAGAGACAGGGGAAACAGAGGAGTAGGTACTCACTGGATACATTTTCATATTCATTATTGATGGTGATACACTTTTATCTACTCCTCTGTTTACCCTGTCTCTCTCATAGAGAGCTTTTTGAATATTTATTGTTGCTACTTACAGAGTGGAGTTCATATTTATAAGCAGCTCCGGTGATCCTTTATTAAAATATGATATTAACATTATTCTAAACAGCAAGGAAGAATCATCAGATCATCAGACTAATTAGCTTATATCTCTTGATATGGAACATAACACTGAGATCTGTATCGAATTCATGTAAAGTGCTGCAGTATCTTATTATCCTGGATCTTACCCCTCTGATCTGCATGTCAGCCTCAATGTACACAATAAAAAAAAAATATTTTTTCCCTTTTACTGAACCCACACAAGTTATATATTGTTTTTTCAGGACAAGAAGAACTTTCTTTAGATTACATTGATTTGATTGTATCATATTATTTACTATAAAAAAGTATAAAATATGGTGAAAAATTTAGAAAAAAATGACTTTTCTAACTTTTACTTTTTTTTTTTTACTCATCTATAAAAGCTAATGAAAAAAAACCTAATTAGATTCTACTATTTGTCCTCAGTTTAGAAATACCCAATGTTTTTTTGCTTTTTTCTGCACGTTATGGGGCAATAAGTACAGGTAGCATTTTGCTATTTCAAAGCATTTTTCCAAATCTGGCAATTCTTCCCCCCTTGTGCTATTTTGGGTATCTTTGAAGTTGGCCAATGCAATTTACCCCGGTATCCCGGTGGGCCAGTCCGGCTCTGTTCAAGTCTGAGTATTTTCAATGGATAGGATGGTCTTTGTGTTTTGATTCAAAAGGTGTCTTATGTCAGTCACTCCCTTATCTGCCCATCGTGTGAATGGGTGTCCTGTCTGGCCATTTTGAAATTGCGGGTTTCTCAAGAAAGGCAAAAAGATCGATTGTTGGAAGCATAAGTTCATTCGTGGTCTAATTAGTTGCCATGCTCAGATTCTACTGTATAGCTGGGGGTTTGCTTTTGCCTCTCTTGGGAGCAAGCCCACTGGTGTATGTAGCAGAGTGGTCAGAGAAATGTGTGAGCAAAAGGCTTGATCAAGGGTTGTAGTGGTGTAGTGTGAGTTTCCAGAGATCCAATCTATGGCCTGTCTGTATAAAATGTATAATTTCTTTATTCAGTGAACTTTTGATCTTTAATGTTATTTGCAATCTGCTTTATAACAGGGCATTTTGTTATTTTAACCCATATAGTTTGGCGCAAAACAGGATGGATATAAAATACGTTTTGGTTGATTTCTTCACTGACAACACTGTCCATATATGTGAAGTATCACAATTAAAACACAAAGACATGAAAAAACTACACCCCAAGGCCATTCACAAGTGGGACAAAAGAGAAGAATTATATGTTTTTTGGAAGAAAAGTTTCTCAGGCGAGCCGGAGCGTTGGCCTTGTCGAGTCATCCAGTTTAGCGGTTAGTATGTCTAATGTGCTCATACCTTTAGTTACAATTTACGAAAAATGTAAAAAGACTACAGATATCTTATTCAAACCCAGTTTAGCAAATGAGAGTTTCCTACTGATTTGTAGCAGGTTAGTGCTCGCGGTGCTGTTGCTGCACATGCACAGTGATGCACGAGGGCTGATCAACATACACACAACTTCAGCCTCACAGACAAAATAACTAATTTAATTTTGTTAATCAGAGGTGATAAATTCACTGTTATCTAACTTACCAGTTTTAAAATTTAGTCTGATCATTCTTTGCAATAAAAAGATAGTAATAATTTGAAATGTTGACAAGTGTGACTGATTCACAATACATCATCAAAATATCACTCCAGCCAGTTAGCAACTCTGTGTGTAGTCAAATGTATGCTGTCATTGAAGCCCAATAAATATAAGTGAAAACTCATCATTTATAATAATAGAATAAACAAAATTGCACTGAATTTACTGTGTATGTGTTTGTTTTTCTAGGAGAGCGTCAACCCCTAATTGATCTGAGGAACAAAATTGAAAAGGGGTGTCCCTTGGACAGTATACCCCTCTTTGCAACAGAGGAAGCATTAGGAAAGGGGAGAAGAGAGAAAGTGAAAAGGAACTCAGCAGATGTTGACGAGACTTCTTTAATGGACATGGTAAACACATTAAGTGCTCGCTCACATTTTAGCTAGTCACAAATGTCAACTGATTTTAGTTAGTATTTAATAAAGATCAACAATTCCAGTTACTTTTAGGCCTACAGTCCTGTATATTTAAATACTAAATTGGTTTAGATTTTTAAACAAAATAGCATAAAACAAATACATTCTGAATAAACACAATGATAATTGTACTTTCCTTTATTTTATGTAAATTTTTTTGGCATATCTGATAAATTTTAGTATTAGATATACACAAAAATAGAAGAAATCAAGATTTTCTTTTTTCACTGCACAGTAAAGCATTTATGTTTAATAGTTTGACCTTAATGTGCAGAAAAGCACATTTTTCTGGAATACTTTTTTTAATTGTGTGATGCTGTTTTCAGGAAAATGCAACTGTAAGAACAAAAAAAAAGAAGACTAAAAATAGTATTCAACAAAAGATAATGGCAGCAGTGAAACAAAGCTGCTCTCAAATGGTGAGCAGTACGCTACTTTTTTTATTTTATCTTTCATTATAATAGTTTAGAATATATTTTAACTGATGTTATACTTCAGGAACCAAGACCTGTGAGAGAGTTGGAGGAATCAAGCATACCAAGTCCTCAGCCATCTGGGAGTTCGGACATGGCTGAAGAGGTCGACGAGTTAAAAAAAGAAATCAAAGAGTTAAAGGAAGATGTTAAATATGAGCAGCGCTACAGGAAAAAAGCAGAGAAAGAACTAAGGGAGTGGAAAGGTAATGAAACCTAGTTCTACCACAGCAATTGTTCTCAAATCTTAACATCAGTTCTCTACTGAAGAATTATCATCACAAAATGATTAAACATCTCACATGTCATTGCCAGGGATAGTGGTCTCTTTGACTACTCTTGTATTTTCTTTAAGATACATAATATCTCCTGTATTTAATATATAGTACCCTCCTGTAGCCAAAATAACTACGATAATTAACCATTCATTCATTCTATCCTTCCAGTCAAGTTTTGCACAACAAACATAAAAGACAGTCTTCACTTGTCAATGCTGAAAAGTGACCATAGTATAAGCGGGAAAATCATGGCTAGGTGTGCATCACACGATTTTAATGCACTCAACGGAGCTAAGCCACTTTGCATCAGCTGGTTCTTTGCCTCCACCCCATGCATTAAAATCATGTAATGCACCACTAGCTGTGGATTATCCCATACTTATAGGTGAAGACTCAGATGTTACAAATGGAGTTACACAAAGTATTAAATGAAGGGGTGACAATAATTATGAAATACATATAATTTCAGTGGAAAATGTTTTTTTTTTTCATTTTTAATTAAAGGTTAGATTTTTTAAAATATTTTGAATAAAAGAACAAAAGGATAAAGCATGCCAATATTTGTGGAGGGCACTGTACAGTATTTAATTGTGATTATGTGTGTCTCTGCTTTGTTTTTCCAGAAATGCATGCTGTAGTACAGGATCTAAAGTGTACAGTAGGAGAAATAAAGAAAGTGTGCGGCTTAAAACAGAGGCCTGACACACTGCAGAACTCATATTCTGAGGACATTGATACACAAAGTGAAGAACCATGCACTTCTCAAGGAAGTGGGCAAGTAAGTGGGTCCCAATTATACAGTTATTGTAATCCTGTCTGAATACTTGATTCTGCATGGAGCTTTCGTACAGTTATTGGAAGCCCGTTGAGGCACATACAGAGGCTTACTGAATGCTGCTATGTAGCAGCATTCAGTAAGAGGCCGGTGCATTCTGGGAACTCACTGATCCCAGTGTGCACCATCTGTGAGAGTGCGGTTTAGGATACCTCCGCCGTGGAGGAAGAGGCAGCGGAATTGGTCATAAGTATCTGAGCATTTGTACTGACACTAGTATTGGTGCAGACCTACTAAAGAGCACTTCTGAGCCATTTTGTTATACATGTTTTAGCAGCCTAAAATCTGTCACTGTGGTGGTCAAACTTCCATAAAAATGACTGTTTTTTTAATCCCTTTTAGGTAATCGATTACATCAGTTTGGGAGAGGGAGTGAAAATCAAGAAGAGCCAATTAGAAAAAATCAACACCCGTGATTTTAAAAAATTTACAAATGAGCTTTTCTTCGTCATATTTGGACGAGAAACTCTGGCAACACACTCTCTAAAAGGAAGAAAGGCACCGAATGCAGAGACCAGCAAGGAGGCACTTCCAGCTCATAAAGTGGCTGTCTTAATGGGTAACTTCTGATGACTCTGTTAGGCCCAAACAATATCTAAGTTTAAAACATTTTCTTATTGATTAATTGCTTTAGGAAAAAGGTAGTTATTTAGATGAGAGTTAAATCTTGTTTTAATAACATGTGATGCTTTGTCATCAAATTTGATAATTAAATGACTTATGAAAATAAGAAAACATGTTCTTAAGCCCACTTTGCTTTTGTATTAATGCTTCACATTTCAGAGGTAGCATTTCATTCATATATCTTAAGCATACTGTATGCCTGTGGTGAAGGAGTGGTAACTGGGGGAAAAAAAGTTTTTCTGATTTTTTTTTCAGAATACATCCAAAAGAGGTTTGATGTTTCAAAATCTGACATAAAGACAGTCATACGGGCAAAGTTGAATAATGAGGACAAGCTCTTCAGAAAACGAAACTTCCAAGGAGAATGTGGGAAGAAATAAAGAATCAGTCTATTATTTATAAGTAAATAACAGGCTGATAGTTAGACTGTATTTGTAGTATTTAAAGTTCACTATAAAGTTCACTGTCATTTGTACTGTTTCACAAAAATTTATTGGATGTATATTTTGTTAAAAAAAAAATTAAATTATATTACAATGCTAGTGTGAAACCTGTTTTTTTGTACTGTCAATACACTTTCAAATAAAACAGCTTTTTTTTAACATCCTGGTTGTATTTTGATGGTATTGTACAGCATTGTATTCAGAAGTATTGTAATTGTACTACAACAGTTGTAATGTAGTATTAATTTAGTACTACTTCAGCTGTATTGCACTAATACTGCAGTTGTTTTTTACTAGTACTTTAGTTGTACTGCAGTAAAAGTGCAGTAATAATGCAGTAAAAGTGCCATAATACTGCAGTAAAAGTGCCGTAATACTGCAGTAATACTGCAGTAAAAGTGCAGTAAAACTGCAGTAATACTGCAGTAAAACTGCAGTAAAAGTGTAGTAATACTGCAGTAAAAGTGCAGTAATACTGCAGTAAAAGTGCAGTAATACTGCAGTAAAGGTGCAGTAATACTGCAGTAAAAGTGCAGTAATACTGTAGTAAAAGTGTAGTAATACTGCAGTAAAAGTGCAGTAATACTGCAGTAAAAGTGCAGTAATACTGCAGTAAAAGTGCAGTAATACTGCAGTAAAGGTGCAGTAATACTGCAGTAAAAGTGTAGTAATACTGCAGTAAAAGTGCAGTAATACTGCAGTAAAAGTGCAGTAATACTGCAGTAAAAGTGCAGTAATACTGCAGTAAAAGTGCAGTATTGCAGTTTTTTCGTGTCCAAAAAACTGCATTCTTCTACATGTAACAAAGTGCAGTATTACTTCAAAAAAAACAGCAGTAATTTTTCGTAAGGGGACTCTAAGTTCTCCTCACCAACTTGTATTAAATTAGATTTTATGTTATTTTTCACATATAGGGCCACCCCTCCCCCTTTCCTGCCCTTTCTATCTTTTCTATATAAAGAGTACCCCGGTATTGATATGTCCCAGTCATTTTTCTCATTATACCATGTCTCAGTAACAGCCACTATATCAACATTCTCAGTTGCCACAACTGTTACAAGTTCATGGATCTTATTCCCTAAACTGCGAGCATTTGTAGACATGACCTTTAGCTTGTCATTTAACACCGATGCTGCAATCACTTTCTGTCCTTGCTTTGGGGGGCAAAATATATGCTTCTCCCTATTATCTTTATAGACCAAGCCCCCAGATCCACCCACCTGGTTACTAAGTAAATCGCCTTCCCTTTCTATACTGTCTAACCCGGTATTTATTCCCTCCCCCCCCATTCCTAGTTTAAAATCTCCTCCAACCGTCTAACCATTCTCTCCCCAAGCACATTGGACCCTCTTGCATTTAGGTGCAATCCATCACGACTATAGAGATTGTACCCCAAAGCAAAATCAGCCCAGTGCTCTAAGAACCCAAAGCCCTCCTTCTTACACCAAGACTTCAGCCATGCATTTAGCTGCCTAATCTCCCGCTGCCTTTCTGGTGTAGCGCATGGCACAGGTAGTATCTCTGAGAATACTACCTTGGAGGTCCTTTTCTTAATCTTACTACCCAAGTCCCTAAAATTACCTTTTAGGACACTCCATCTTCCTCTTACTATGTCATTGGTGCCAATGTGCACCAAGACAGCTGGATCCTCACCAGCCCCTCCCAATAATCTATCCACTCTGTCCGCAACATGCCGAACCCGGGCACCCGGGAGACAGCAAACCATTCGGTTGCTGCGATCAGAGCTACAGATTACCCTGTCTGTTTTCCTGATTATTGAATCCCCTACCACCACAACCTGCCTGGGCTTTCCTTCCTTTCGGATCCCCTGCACATTGGATGAGCTGCTCTCCCGGCTGTTAGGGAGAACAGCTTCTTCCGCAAAGCCTACCTCTGAGTCTGCCTCCCCAACATGCTCACTTAAAAGGGCAAATTTGTTGGGAGGGAGAGACTCTGGGCTGGCTTGCCTCTTCCTCTTCCCTTCCCCACTGCAACCACGTCTTACTGTCACCCAGCTATGTGCCTGACTCCCTTCTGACTGATCTCCTCCCTCATTGCTAGGGGCCCCATCTAAACTTTGCTCAGTGAGCAACAGACTCCTCTCAAGGTTGTCAATCTCTCTCAGTGTTTCAATGTGCCTCTTCAGAGCACAAACCTCAGCTTCCAGAGAGACCAATTGATCACACTTACCACAGCGATATGGACCCAGGAACTGCTGTTCCAAGCATGCATACATATGGCATGATGTGCACTGAGTGAAATCTCCAAGCTTGCTCATACTTAATAAAGGGACGCGAGTACAGAATTTAAACAATTGCTTTATGTCACTTACCCTTCTTGCTCTTGCACTCTTGTGTTGCACTAACTGCTGTGGTGCACAAACTGGTCACTTACAGAAAGCAAGTCACTTAGAAAATGCAAGCCCCTTACAGTACGAATAGCGGTTTTTCTTCCCTCCCATCTTGTTGTACAATGGAATCTGCTAAAATTTGGACTTTTATTTTTGGCTCAGTATTTTAGTAACAACAGCGGCAGGTACCGACTAACAAGGCTATTGTTAAAAGATATAAGTAATACTTTGCATTCTCATTGAAATGCTCCATCGGTTAATCCGTGATTTTCTTTCGGCAGACCTGGGAGAATTCTAACTTTGTATTGATTTTTCTCCCTAACAAAGCAACAGTTCCATGAATTACTTTACATACACAGAGGAAGACGGACTATAATGTATAATTAATATACTGGTGACGTAGGGGTGTTCCAGTACAAGTTCCCAACCTCCACAAACCATCATACATCCATACAGACAGATATACAATAAAGGACTGTAGATAATAACTATAACTATAATAACTCAGAATGTTGGCAAGGTGCCAAACTCTCCCTCGTTCTGTAAGTTTTCGACATAACTCAACAACGTAGTTACATTCCTGCTGCGATGATTGATTTTAATTTGCCGGTAAGTAAACTTATTTTTTCGATACACTCAGAGACGTTCGTTATTTTTTTTTTAGATGTTAGAATAGCGTTCGCAAGGCTGTGAAATTCCCCGGCAGTAATGCTATACATTGAAAATACTTTAAATACTTCCACCATTACCAACGAAGTCAGCAGAGATTTATCTCAGCAGGGAGGCCTCTGCATCCACATCTAACTCTGTCTCGTCTTTTAGAAATGCTGAGCTTAGTCGCTGCTCTTCTAATGTACATTTAATTAGTATTACTTAGTCTCCTTCCTAGATAGACCGTCTTAGCAATATGAAATCAGGGCTGTAGCTTCCATGGGGCAGCTGCCCTATGTACCCCAAGGCGATGGACGTTCTTGAGACACATGTGCACATGGGTCAAAAATGATTTGGACACATTTTGGGGGGAGAAGACGTCACCGCAACTGGCGCCATTTTGGCCTCACTTGAACGCAAGGCAACATGACGACTAGAGGACCAGGGTGAGGACATCACAGCAAACTCCCGCCATTTTGGCGGAAGTTCCCGCCGGGTTATGTCTACTGAGATGCAAACAAAGATAGAAGGTAGCAGATTGAAGAGAGAAGAAAAGATAGAAGATGATGCAAAAGTGGTCGACATAGTAGGTAGGGAAAGAATGTGAGTGAACGAGAATGAGAACCAAAATTCAGAGCTTTTTGCCTCATTTTGTCCGATTCATAGGGGGGTCTGGCCTCGCTTTCAGGGCAAAATTTGTTACATTTGCGATTCATATGAATTCAAATTCACAAGTCTTAATAAATACAGGTATATTGATACTTTTTATTTTCTAATTTATGTGTTTTTACAGAGTATATATTGTAAGTGATTTTTTCTCAAAATGTTGCCTTCAAATCAACACCGCTGTAAAGAAATCAAACATTTTACCAGGGTTTGTATCGGGTGTCACTTTTCTTTCATTCTTGGTCTGGTCAGTGATGTACAAATCGAAGTAAACATTATAAATAGGTAATGGGCAGAGCCGCAAGCAGAATCTATGTGAAGTCCTGAATATTTTATTATCTCGTAGGTGCCAGTGTCATTTCTAACATTACAGGGAAGGAATCAATCAAGATGGGAGGGCAGTGAATAAATCAAGGAAAACTTTGTATAGCTTAACAAGATGTCATAGTCATCGGGGATGATTTATAAAGGTGTCTCGGATGCAAAAACATGGGGGAAAATGCTCAATCATTAGCGTTGTGAATCAAAAAGTGCACAATCACGCTATAAAATATGGCACATGCTAAAACTCTATGTTGCCTAAGTCTAAGGTGGCTGGTCCTGAGGAGAAGCAAAGAAAACGCAGGGCAGTCATGTTGGGGGCTCAGGCTCCCTGAAACTCTGCTGTTCAATAGGTTGTTTGGGCTGATCTCTCTTGAAAACAGTGACATTTACGCTATGGAGGTCTGTGCCTAGCTAGGTTGGGCTCCAATACATCTTTAACTGGCCCCAAACATCCGAGATGGCATATGTTTACAGAATTCCCCTCAAGCTCCCCACCCATGTAGTGCTCTGGGGGTGCTTCTCAAAAGGGAATATGCCATGTATGCTCTTAGGGCTGTAGAATCTGTGGTAACCTTACATGGACCAAATATTCTGAGCCCCTAGAAAGTAGAACACCAGGGGATGGAGGGAGAATACACCACTGGCTTGCATCCTCCTGACTTTGTGTCACGCTTGGAGGTAGTACCCCGTGGTGTTTGGACATGGAACCCAATGGCAAGGACCAGATAAAGGTTCGGTACGTATGAACAGAAGGAGTAGGCACGCGTAGTCTGGAACAGTTCCAAGGTCATGGCAGGCAGCATAGGCAGCAGGTAACGTGGCCCAAAGGAGAGCCGGGATTCTGGTAACTGGGATGTCTGAAAGAAGCTGAAGGGAGCAGAAACAAGAACAGGAACCGGGACAAAAACAGGAATATGAAAGCTGCAATATATTTTGCATAAATGCTCAGAATAACCTAGCACTGAAGGCATGGTGTCGTGGGTTTTCATGTCTCCTGATGTCCCCGTCAGGCCTCCGTTGCCAGGGAAACGAAGGGTGGACCTACTATAACTATAGCTCAATATACACTATATGGAGAAAAGTCCATAGCTGACCATTGCACCAACAGTGACTTTAATGACATTGCAATCTAAATACATTACCCATCCAACCATGTCTAATGGACCTTGCTTTGTGCACTGGGGGTCAGTCAAGAAAGAAGAAAAAAGGGGCCCTCCCCAAAATGTTCCCACAGTATAGGTGGCAGCATAGCATTGTCCAAAATGTCTTAGTATGCTGATGCATTAAGATTGTCCTTCACTGGGCCTAGCCCAAACCCTGAATTCAATAATTAAGAGGTATATCCCAAGACTTGTGTCCATATATTGGTGCATAAAGCAAGGTCCATAAAGACATGGTTGGATGAGTTTGTTGTGGAAGAACTTGACCGGCCGCACAGAGCCCTGACCTCAACCCCATCGAACACCTTTGGGATGAACAGAGATTGTGAGCTGGGCGTCTCGTCCAACATCAGTGCCTGACCAAACGTTCAACTGGATGAATGGGCAAAAACCCACAGAAAGACCCCAACATTTTACGGAAATCCTTCCCAGAAGAGTGAAAGCCGTTATAGCTGCAAAGGGGACAACAACGACATATTTATGTCTATGTATTTGGAATGGGATGCCATCAAAGTCCCTGTTGGTGTAATGGTCAGGGGTCCGAATACTTTTTCTACATAGTGTTTCTGTCTCTATGTAGATTGTAGTGATGGTGCGTCCTTCAGTCTGGTAGCCAAATTAAAGCAAATCCTTTTAAAAAAAAAAGCCAAGTGAGATATTAAATTCCTTAATGTAGCAACACCGTATAAAATTACTTTTGAAACTCCAGGCTAATAACGCCAGAGAATATAATCTAAATCTATTTCATTTGTCACGTGCACTTTCAGATCTCGTTTATTTTTTAGTGTTTCCTAAAGGCAGAGCAGCAATTTAAGTTAACACAAAAATAGTCATTTTAATTAGTTAGATGTTAGGGAAGTGCTGGATCCTGCCGAGAAATAAATAATGCATGGCTGCATTAGTCAAGTGGAGGACCTTATCAATAGTATTGTAAATACTTGAACAGAAGCAAGAACCAATTATGCTGATGTACTTATAGACGGAGATTTATATCTCTGGCGTAAATTACTGAGTTAGATTGGCAATGGAGGGGGGGGGGATTACGCTCCCTATGTGTGCTGGGATTCAGATTCTACAAAAAATGCAATGCGCGTGTTGTCCGCAATTTAGGGAGCTTTCGACTTTTAAAAATTATTAAACACTCATCTACAGACACCAGACACGCCAGAAGGCTTGTTTTTCCCTCACAAATTTCATGGTGCTGCCACAAGGGATTCTGGGTAGGTGCATGCAAATAAGGTCAACAATTATCACCTTTTGCCTCTATATCCACTTTATACTAATAATACATAATATAACCCATACATCCCAACCATCAGTTTGTTTTTCATAAGACAGTCCTGATTTTTAGGCACTGTCCTGCCCAGCTGCTCCACTATCCCGCTCAGAAGACCTTCCTTGACCGGCTCACCAAGCAATAAAACAAGTGTTTTTGTAGCACATCGCTGAGGTCCTGCCCCTAGCTCCCCTCTAATCATGCCCCAAACTAGATGCTTTGGGCACCTGAAGTGTTGGGGCCGTGGGGTGGCACGTTTAAATGTGTTCTACTTCAAAATAGAGACCTAAATGTACGTAAACAGTAAATTCCAAATGCATTCTACTGTAAAAAGAATATTCCTTCTAACAAAATGGAATATGCCAGCTTTTAACTTTAATGTGTTCTTACAATAGGTAAAAAGAAATTATTGAAATGAAAAGATTACCATGAATGTGTACTTTTTCAGAATAAAGCTTTCACCCAAAAAGCTAAAGAGATAAAAATACAGAGAAATTAACCTAAATCTCTGACGTATTTATGTTGCTGATTTTGTACAAAGTAGAAATGGATTTTGACTCCGTAAGGACCAGGGACTTTGAGCTATTTTTCCACTTTTACCAGATACATTTATTAAATACATATAAACAGGCAAAAAAGTCTGCTACAAGAAAATATCCCAATTTTTGTTCAGCAACAAAAGTTGAGAGAAGTGATACCACCCATGGATAGGGGTTTTCTAGGGGGCTTAAAGGCCACATTTAAGACATGTGCATTCCAGTTTTTCAATTTCTCACCATCCTGCGCCCATGTCCTATTTGGAACATCTTTGAAACTGGCTGATTCAATATATCCAATTAAACCATAAATGTTTGAAAACTATACATCACAGGGTTTTTCAAACGGTGGTTTCTATTGCGCTTGGCCTTTGGTACAATTTGTACCGCGCAATATTTTTATTGATTTAATGAAAATGCAAAACATAATAAATATGTAATTTTCATAGAACATATACTATACCAGATAATCTGAATATATTATTGGAGTGCAGTTTCCCTGCTCCCTCAATAGGTCACCTTACTTAGTATAAATCAGAGTTTGCCCCTGACTATAAGGGGTTTTGGACTAATCTAATAGGCAGATTCACATTGTGATCAGGTTATATCTGAGCAGCTGATATCCCGGCTACAACACAGGTTTCTTAATTCAGAATATCTTTACCCATTTTTCTCGTATTTCTGCCTCAGCGTATATTAGCTCATTGGTTTCTCTACAGCAGACAATTGCACCTGCAACGTACAGTAAGTACGCTTAATATTTTTTTGGGGGGGTATACCTTACCGAAAACCAATTACAAAGAACAAAATGTTATTGGAACGCCAGAAGTGATGAATTACAATATAAAACCTGTGTGTTGTGATAAAATTATTTTGAAAGAACAGGCAAATATTAAAAATATTATTCTTGCGATAGTTCGGACTTCCTTTTAAATATATGGCAGTATTTATTAGCACCAACCACTGTAAAACTTGCCATTAACGCGTCTTCTCACTCTAAACTTTTTTTTTTAGAACTTTTAAAAAATACATTTCATGGACTAATACAAATAATAATAAAGCTAATGATTTAATTTACCATTCAGTTAATAGATGTGTCAATCATGTTCTCATGAAGATAAATAATTACCCATAGCAAAGAACGGGATTCCCAGCAGAGTTGAGTTATATCTTCCATCAGTAACGAAAAATATCCCTGCGGCTGTGACACTGGAGATACAGATAGTGAGCGCTCCTAATAACCCAAGGAAAGGCTTGCTGCGGAGGCAGTCTTTCATAGAACTCGAGAGTGTGGCAGCCACAAGAATCAACATGAGACTCACCACAATCTTACTTCTGGAGAGATCAATGGTTTTCTGAAAGTCTCTCAGCAGGCTGAAGGACGTTAATGTGTACAACTTGATATCCGGATGTTCTTCTTGGAGATGACCCATTAACGTGCAAAATTCAGTCTCCCACTGTTCACTAATGAGGTCCTGGGCTGCCGAGCCATAATTCTGGAGGTAGTAGGTAATTTGGATGGCCTTTGCCGATTTAACCCTTTGATCTTTACTGTTTGGGACTTCCGCAACACCTCCCAGCTGGTGTCCGATAAAGCTCTGTCTTCCATTCTAAAAAAAAAATACAACATAAGGATTTATTGCAGCAGAAGTAGAATATTAATAGTCAACTCCTTTTGTATATAACCTCTTTACTGTTTTTTATTTTATCCTACAGATACAAATTATGTAATCATACATATCAACGGGGTTTACCTAGGAAATGTAAACATTTTCTCAAAAAATGTTTAACACTATTTATGATATACTTTTTTTTTCCGTAATACCAAAACCTTTTTTAAACAAAAGTATTCTAATTAGTTTTTTGTGAATTGATCAGTAAAAAAGGTCTATTAAACTTGAAAATTCACAAGATAATATCCTCTTCATCTATAAGAATAACTTTATAGATGTTCACAACTAAAATCAATTTTGCC
The DNA here is from genome assembly GCA_009364415.1 of Spea multiplicata. Lineage (NCBI taxonomy): Eukaryota > Metazoa > Chordata > Amphibia > Anura > Pelobatidae > Spea > Spea multiplicata. The sequence continues at coordinate 14,081 of VKOC01047685.1, forward strand.
TGTTACTCCACCAAGCGCATTAACTTTGTGGGCTATACAACAAGCCTCAGTGATAATGGCGCTACTGAGTGCAGAGAAGGTGATAGATACATGGAAAAGCCTCCCATCAAAATTGGTAATACAGTGAGAGAATTCAAACATGGGATAGGTATATGGCTCCTGACGAGACCAAAGACTTAAGGTCTGGGTCTCTACATCAGGAAAAACGGCCACTTAGTCCAAATGGTTCTTACCAGCCACCTAATTCTATCTGTTCTGATGGAATTAGGGACAGATATCTATCATGTTTGCATGAATCCTTCATCCTGCAAGGACATTTAGCAAGGCCAACTGGGAGTGATCTCCTCCAAGGACATTGTTAAGATCTCACAACCAAGTCCCCATTTGGGGATCAGATACTTACAGACGTTCTCTGTAGAACCATCTTGCGTACCATACAAACAGCCAGAAAATCCTCATGGTCTTATGGCCGTGCGTAAGCCTGTATCTAATGTACCACCTCTCACTGGCATCTCATGTATCTTGGCTCCACTAAACCCAATGGTGCCATTTGTGTAATGTGCCCACACTTTTTATAGAATATCAACGTTATGTTAATCCCCTCTCAAATCATTGTATCTTTTTATTCACTTTCTTTTGTTTTAAGACATTCCACCTGAAGAAGGGACATCTCGACTCCCAAAAGCCTATGTAACTTCCCATCTTTTTCTATGGCGGCCCAACAAAAGGTATCGATGTTGACTAAAAGTTCTCTTATCTTGAGGTAATACAGCTATATCATTTTTTCTTATTTTGGTGAGATTGTCGAATTTCAAGATGCTAAACCGGAATAATTAAATTAGTTCCGCCTCATCAAGGTTTTGAGAAGCAGTTCCAATTAGTGTGACTTTCAAAGGCCTTTTTTAGAGGATTAATCATATCAGAACATTTTGGTAAATATTTCACGTAGAGCTTCAGAGTTGTGAGAAGATGAAAGCAATCTGTTGTAATGTAACTAAAACCAAAATGATCTTATCGTTTAAGGCATGTGGATACTGTGTTAATATTCTACACTAATTCCTTTTAAAATTAAGTAAAAGCATGTGCTTCCAAGCAATAATCCAACTACACCCCCTCCCCAATAACCAACAGGATGAAAGCGCTCCGGCACTTAGTGGGAAGCTCATTAAGGAGAAAACTTGCTGTCGGGTATTTCCAGCTGCAGCACCTGATCTGGAGAGCTGAGGGCCAGTAGCCCAGCAGGCATTTGCCTGCTGTGACCAATGGCCCGGCCAAGGGGGCTTAGATGAAAAGTAGGGCAGGAGGAACGGATTATGGCAAAAGTCCAAGGGCTGATGAGCTAAAAATAAAAGGCTGAGTATTAGTCTGTGAATTCTAGAATTTATGAATAATATCAAATATGATTTATTTTACAATTCACACTACGCAGTCTCTTTTATTTTGCAGAGTAAAAGGACTGTGATTTGGGGGTAAAATGCTAATTTTTAGTTATTATGCCATGTGCCTAAAGTCAGCTCTCCCTATAATACCAGGATTCATCTCACAGCTTGTAATTATTATTATTTATTTTTAGATTCAAGATCCAGATGAGAAAAAGCAATCATAATACAAAATGAAACAAGTGAATCTACATATCGTAGTGTATTTCCTGTGGCATAATGGTTGTTTAATTTGCATACGTTAGGACGGTATAAAGCGCATTATGGTCGAAATATGCTTCCTGCGTAAGCCTACATTTGATTTGTAAAACTACAGATGTTTGTTCTAATTTTCAAGATGTTCTGAAGCACTGGCACGTCATTGACTCATAATTATCTACTTTCGGTGTTTATTTTTTTTGTTTAGGCGCATTATTATGCAATATTATGCAAATTAGTGATGAAAAGTGTTTTGTATTACTCCACTCCAAGGAAAACGGAATGATTAATGCCATTATCGGTAAAAGGCTGTTACGCACGTACCGACATGGATTGCCTATGTTCACACAAGCAAGTAGCAGGTGTCCTAATGACAAAAAACTAAGTTGCTAATAGACATTTAGATATCCTTATTATCAAGATCAATAGACTATTTGCAGATCCAAATTACCCTTTTAGAACCAGGCCCCCCGGCAACTGCTGAGGAACAGTAATGGGCTAGTTAGCAAAATCAGAGGAGCTTCTTGCACCGAGCCATTGGGGTCAATGGGCCATGGGGACTCTCGTTGTCACATTGTGGTTCTGGGGACCACCTGACGAGAATGCCTCATAAATCTCTGCAAAACTGTATATAGTTCGCTGCCGCATAGAAGCACATGGTCTCATGAGAAAGACCTGCAGGATGATCTTTAACCCCTTCTTTGCTGAGGGTGTTTTTTGCCCAACAACCTGATCATTTTCAGCATTGTAACACTATGTTTTCTTAACCAAGATTTAATTTTTCATTCAATCACATAAATGATATATTGTGGATGTTGTTGGATGCATTTACCAAGGCTACTGATGAGAATGCGAAGCACTCAATCCCCTTTAATGGAGCCTGGTGTTCATTGAGAATACGTGGCATCTATTCATAACTTCCCGACGCAGGGAGGATGAATGGCTGTTCCAGAGAACTGCCTTGCACTGGGAAACGTTGGTTACAACGATACTGTCTGCTACTGGATCAGGATCACTGTTATTTTATTTTTCACCTTTTGCTAATTCTATTCTATTCGTCCTGTGGCTACCCTACACAGGGAACCGTCAGGCACGAGTGCGCCCAACATTACTTTCTTCATGATG